>LLCD01001208.1:0-12078 GCA_001414355.1 Hymenoscyphus salicellus
GCGGCTCTTTCGCCCCCTAAAAGCTCGATTGACTCAAGTCTGGGCTCTCTCTTGCCAATCAACACCCCCTTGCGACGCGAATAATGCCTCCTGCCGGGTCCCACAACAACTGATAAAGGGATGCGACCTACAGTGATGTTATTTCCAATTTATGCTTCAAATTTGGTGCTCGCTTTTGGAACACGGGGATACTTACCATTTCGATTTAGTCAAATGCTAGCTGGGTCATCATGACTATACTCTAAGTGGATTTGTCGCGCCCCCTTCACAGGCGGCGTGCTGGCGGGACAATCTTTCTCTCGAACTTCTCCAGGCAAGCGTTCTATTTGGGGTTGGGGGCGCTTCATGGTGAGCTCCTGGAGGGTGCGAGAGTGACGATTGCTGCCGCTGCCGCTAGCGTATCCGACGCGACGCCATCGTTAACCCTAGAGGGTCTATCTGCCCCTCTTGATTGAGGGTCGGGGGTCAGAGCTGTACGTGTTGGCTGTTTCGATTGGCGCTAGAAGAACAAAGAAGTTCCTTCGGTGTATTCCCACCTTCTTTCGGGGTATTCCCAGATACACCTCTATCTATTCCATTCCCATGAATAGAAAATTTGTAATTGCTAGACCAGATTGGATACTCTTCAGAGAATTTGGAAAAGCTTCATGAATGGTACACAGCTCTGGTAGGAAAGGTAGGGGAGCCTGCGAGGGTAAAAAAATTTCAGGCTCCTAAACTCGCTGTTCATTAACCCCCAAAAGCATTTTCACTGAGGAAAAGTGACCCTTTGTGGATCAGTCTAGAAGGACAAAAATGTTCTTGATGTTTTCAGGCGCACTACTGTATGTGTAAAAGAGGGAGAGCAGGCGAAATAATCAGATGCTATTAAGACAGAATCGAGTGAACTGGGTCTACGGCGCTCACTAGTTGATTTTATACTGTTACATCTCCATCAGCAGAGAAACCCGAAAGTCTTTCATCAACTCTTTCAAGGACATCCACCCCAAGCAAGAAAAAAAATACACAATTAGACCTGCCACATCTAACACACATCTCCGACAACTTCTCCTGAGAGGGAGGTATGATCTCCAGCTTTGTATGATTTGCCAAGTTTTCGCTGTATCTACAAGTCACTAACAGTAAAATGCCCAAAGGTCTCATTCCACGTTGTTTCCCTTGGACTTGAATTCTAGGCTTTTCCATGGTACAGTCACCAGGCATGAAATAACCATCTGTGTATCTATAATTGAAAGGATGGCTGGGAGGACAGATGGTACGAGCAGAATTAAAGCGATCTTAAGTAGGCTGTTTATACTTCTCTTTTCGGTTTCGTAATTAGCGAGTATGTGCGGTTTTGCGACTTCAAAATACTGCGAGAGCACTTGAGTCCTTGCAAAGACTTAATGTACTAGTAGATAGTACGACTAAACCCCTTCTCACGTACTATGGTTTTACTACGTCTGTTTTATTGCCTGTTATGGGTTAATTCGGCATATAATTGTACTCGGTGTCAACTTACTTGGGGGATCGTCTATTACTAACAACTTCCATTCTAAGAGATCCTGTCCTCTTGAATTTACTGGTTGCAGAACTTCATGTGCTTCTATCACTTTAGGGGAATTTGGCGGTAATATTTGTGATCGAAACTTGGTGCAAATCTCGTCATATTGACGCTGAGTGGCACCCTCCTCATGATTCAACCAGTTGAATCGCCGTCGGCCTGTGGTAAAAACTCGCTCTTGATTTGTGAACCACATAATTGTCATCAACGCAACAATAGACGATGAAAAAATAAAGTACGACACATTGGTTTTATGGAATACGTGGTCAGCAACTGCATGCTGCTGCCTGTTGCACAAATCCCCGCCGTGGTCGATTCCGGAGTGAGCAATTTGGAAGCACCAAATACCCGAGAGGATGGTCAACACTAAAAGTCATGATTTTCTTGCCGATGTAGGTTTTATTGAAATGCGGTTTTTTTTGGGTTGTTCAATCAGGTCGGAAACGGAAAATTCGTATTGGAACTTTTAGCATGGCATGTTGGAGTGAGAGGGAGTGCGATAGGGGCCTCGCTCTACTTTTCATACCTAATTTCTTCCATTCAAAATGACAGTACCTCTGTGTCTGCCCATCTCCCTTTGGGGGTATCCGGGAGGATAATCTCACTAGCGAATCGTATGTGAGCATAGTCCTAACTTGAGAACACCAAGGGATCTGTTTGTGTGGAAGAATGTTGAGATTTGTCAACGTCAAAATTTGAATATGGGCAGTGGCTGAGAATAGAGCGACATGTGAGTTGGCCAATCCTTGCACGCCTCATACATAGAGGTTAGATGAATGGTCTAGCATGAAGGGAACTTCGAATGACAGAATGCATTAAATTGTTATATTTTGTACGCCTGAAGAAAATCCTCAGGTTGATTTTATAGGACTGTCATGGCCAGAAATTTGAATGCAAAGAATCAAGGGCTGAGAACGTCTCAACGTGATCGATCCTGAGAATATTATCAAGACTAGATCATATGATATAATCTTATCGCCTGAAAGTATGAATGGGCATCTGAAGAAAGGAGTAGGATACCTTTTATGAGCAAAGTATTTCCATTTATCTCTGATTAAGAAGCAGCACATGAAGACAGCGTTGTAGCCCCCTGACTAAAATATATTGTCACCTGACTCGTCTCGACCAGCCAACGGGATGGAAAAGCCGCCACAACTGCATGACACCAAAACGAATGAAAAGCCCCTTGATGGGAACCATAACTTCACCTTGTTAATCATCACCACATTGAGCCTTGGCGAGAAAGAAGCCGAAATGCATGTCCAATGTGGAAATCCTGCGTAGCAACGGTCACACAGTGTGAGGGAAATTCGGACTTTCACCATCTCACTGGGGGAGAGAAACAGGTTTCACTTTGGAATGGCATGGGTAAGTTTACGCGCCATTGGGGCTCTTGGCCTGTAATCTGAGACATATGGTAGGAGTATCGCAGGTCGAAACCAACGGACATGGGGTTGATGTCAACATATCTTGGAAGGTGTGATGTTGAGTATCGTGTCTTGCATGGAACCCTAAATCTCTGCTACTGTGATTGTCAGGGCACAGCTTGAGGCCACAGGAAGGAGCGACGATGAGCAAAAACCAGACGCTAGTTAACTTCGGGTAAAAATGCCTGAGATGAAATCTAGGTACTTATACCTTTACCAAACTACAAGTTTTTGGAACTTCATCGCATATACCGCTTTTAGCCTGTCATCAAAAATGGACACCTGCTCGACTTCTACTTAAGAATGATACCCAGATGGCAGTAATCCCAAATAGGAAATTCACGAGATTTTCAGTGAACACCTTCCCGTATTCAAATCAAACCAACTGGACAACAAGTGCTGGAAGTGTCGCAAATTCCAATCCCCAATCCTGCAGTTACAAAATATCATTCTTTTCTGGAGTCCCACAGTTGCTTACGTTTCGTCTAGCCCATTGCTCCTGTTGATCTCAAATGCTTCCAGAAAGCTGCTTTTGATTTGTGGGGTAAGTCTTCGGCACGCAGCTGTTGCTGTACTCTTGAAGAATAACCTTATTTACCGCCATCATCTCGCCACGGAGACCCTGTCGCTTTGCTCTTTCACTGGTTCCAAGCGGGAATCTCCAATCCTCTTTTTCCACCACCATATTTGCACTGTTCCAACGCTGAGATCTACCAACAATCATTTGCCAAGTTAGAATATCGGCTGCCATGTTGTTTCCTTGGATATATAAAGGGCAAGGTCCCAAAGGAAAGCTTGCTTGAAGCATTCCAGCACCTACCTTTTGCAGCATCGAAACCAGACATCATGATTTCAAAGTCATTTATTTCACTCTTGAGTGGATTCTCACTACTTTCGCAAGTCTCAGGCCATGATTTTGTCGAAACATTTACCGTAAATGGAGTCGGGTAAGTTTCCGCTCAGCTTATCCCAAAGTTCCCAAAGTAAATACTTATTGCCATTCAAGTCACAAGGCATCGGTTGCGGGCCAGACCGAACTTCCCAATCTTCCTTCAGCGGCATGGTACAACGACTTGGGCAGCGGTTGGGTGGGTATGACCGAGGAAATACTCCCTTCAATTTCTCAAACCCCGATTATGCATGTGGCAGTCACGCTAATCCCGGTAGTCTCACAGTCAATACCCCAGCTGGTTCGAATCTCGAATTCTGGTATTCTTATAGCTTTCCCCACTATGGTTCTCTTGCATTTTACATGGCGTGTTGCCAGCCAGCAGGCGAAGCTGGAACAATTGGAATGGTTCAAGATCAAAGAGGAGGGGCTCAAGCATAAGAATCGTGATGGGACGAGGAACGAAAGTAGCAGGATTGTGAGCGAAAACGTTTTCTTGGTCCTTGACCTATGTCTCCGTTAACCAGTCATCTTACATGTATGCAGAACTAACTTTCTTCACTGGGCGACAAAACTCAATGACAAAGCTTTGCCAAACTCCCGGCATTTTGTGCCATTTGTAACAATACATAGGCTGCCTGTTTCCTATCGTGATTTCTCGATCTCAACCAAATTTATCTTTGCTCACTAACCATGTCAAAGAATCAACGCTTGTTCCAGGGAACTACATCCTAAGGATAGAAGTCACAGCATTACACGTTCTTAAGATGGGACAGCCTCAAGTATACCCCCATATTGTTTCAGTACCAAAGTCACAGGTGCTGCTGGTACAGGGAAACCAAAAGGGGCAGTGATTCAAAAAATTTACAGCCCAAGTGATTTTTTGTTTTCAGAAACTGCCAAAAACATCACTTGGAAGGCGTATGACGAAGTTGTGGGGGGGGGGGTACAAATACAAGTTATATCCCCCGGATGGAATGGACAGTTCAGGGACATGCTGTCTGGGATGGTAAAGAAATTTGAATTGTAAATGGGGGATGTTGATAGGTACGGTGATATCTGTGATATCAAGCCACTTAAGAAGATATCGGTATGCCCGTCGGGCATGCCAAGAAAGAGTAAATGGATGCGGCAATAGCTATTGCAAAGTTGTATATATATATATGCCTTGTGCTCTTGTATGAGCAAGGTAAGGAATTCAAGTCTTTTACTCTTGCCCTCTGAAGTGCAGCATTGCAACAGGGGAGTATTGAAGGGCACTCGACGGTAGATTCTCATTGATTTTATTTCAGGTCAATAGGGCATGCGGTAGTTGGTACATGGCTCCTACTGTTGTTCTGTTCACATTAATGAAAAGTGTTTCCTAATTGAGGTTTCCTCATCAGCAACTGTGATTCATGTCATTGTCCAGGTGTCAATGAGATAATAACAAAAGTGACTGCATCGTCCTAAGCACCTTGTGCTTCTTCCCAGGCATCAGGGTATTTATTCACGACTTCTAAATATGGATTTTGAGCTACTTAAGAAACTCCCTGGTTCCTTCCTAAGCTCCATACCCTGGCAAGACGAGCACATTTATCGAGTCCCTACCAAGTTGTACTCTCACTTTCAGTAAAAGCACCAATTCCCAACCAACTACAACCTCAGACCTCCATCAACAAGCACTCTCGAAATGGGTTACGTCCAAGAACTCGTTTACAGCCGCATCAAGAATGGCAAGTCTAACACGAATTTAGGCCATTGGTTTGGCGATGATTTGGATGGAGATCCTCATCCGGCGTAAGTTATATTTACTTCCATGCCTTCAATCAACGTCGAGAAAATGAATGTTAATTTGAGAGATAGTGTATCAACCGACTCTTCCGTTTCGGAGCCAAAAGAACCCCGTCCAACACCCAATGGCAAGAAGCCCGGTTCAACTGGTATTGGTGGAAGCAAGAAATGTGAAGGGTTGAGGGAAAGAGCTCGGCCAAGAAAATGACTTCTGATGAAATGGAATGGTGAGTTTCAAGTGTTTGTTGCTCATATCGTGTGGTCAAAAAGTTATTTCACGGCAGGATGTTTTGCGATCTTGGGCAGGATTCGCACCGATTTCGGAGGCCTGAATACAAGCTAGTTCATTACAAAAGCAATTGAATTTCTTTCTTTCCATTTGGTGTAAAACAGAAGTCTTCGAGAAGTAAAATATTGGGTGTACATGTACCTTCTGAGCTGCTCTACGAGTTACCTAGATAATAATCCGGCCCCACTTCCCCCCTTTCCTGGTGAGCAAGGGTGGAACCTGCCACGGTAACCGACGTGAATCTTCAAAATCTTCTCCAGACTTCAATCAACAACCATCGTGGAATGATTTCGATCCGTTATACCCCTCCTTGTGCCATTTATAATTCTCTAGTCCTAACTCATTCTCATTGCCTTTCATCTTCAACATAATCATGTTCTTGTTTTCCCTTCAAAGGTTGCGTCATACGTTGGGTAAAGCTACCCCGCATCTACCCCCCTCCCCCTCCGACCTGCATACAAATTAGTATGAGCTTCCCAACTTAGCACAAACCTTGCTATAATTCGGGGCAAAGATATGTACACAAAAGATGTCAGATGCACCAGGAACGAACAAGTGCCGTGAGGGGTTGACCCATGTAACGTGGTAACAAGCTCTCATTCGACAATGGATGGGTTGGTCGGCCGTTGAATTCTGGATGCTTTAGATATGGGGAGGTTCCCTTTTTTTCTCTTGAATAGTCTCTGTTATGTCTTTTTGAGGAACTGAATACTCCAGCGCTGCAATGTTTGACTTTAATTCGAGGTCCGCACCCTCAGCAATTCTTGCTCTGGTATTATCAAGTGTATTCGCAGCTGAACAGACACCGGTTTTGCCTACGAGAGAGAGTTTTGATGTTTTTAAATATGTTGATCCCTTGATTGGCACAATTGCTGGAGGTAAGATTTCTTTGCCAGATTCTGTATACCTTTCTAATTGCTCTCTCAGGTCATGTATTTCCCGGTGCAACGCTGCCCTTCGGTCGGTTGCCTAGTCCCTACTGTGCTGCGATGATTGACAATGATTAGGAATGGCAAAGGCAGTTGCTGATGTCAATAACCCCGACGAGAAACAAGGAGGTTTTGCTTCAGACAACAGTGACATAACTGGGTTTTCACATATGCATGATTCAGGAACTGGAGGAGTACTTTTTGCTGGAAGTAATTGAGGTTCTCCGCTAATAGAAGTACAGTCTCCATCACTCGGAAACTTTCCAATATTTCCCCAAACAGGTTGTCCCGGAGATGAAATCAACAACTGTTTCTGGACGAAGAAAGACCGCGCTTCAAGGCGTATCAATAGCACAACTCAAGCTCACCCGGGCTATTTTGCCGTCAGCTTGAATACCTCAATTCACACAGAAATGACGGTTACAAACCACACAGCTTTATACCGACTCACCTTTCCCTCGAATGTTTCGACTGCAGCCTTCAGAAGCCATACCCCACTTCCTTACAGCCCATTGATTCTCGTCGACCTCACGGATCTTCCAGACAGTCGAACGGAAGGAAAAATCGAGGTTGATACAGGAACAGGCAGGATTTCGGGAAGTGGAACTTTCAGTCCATCTTTTGGAATTGGGTCATATGAACTCCATTTTTGTGCGGACTTTCATGGTGCGCTGGTGAGGGACACGGGAGTCTTTCAAAATAATCGAGCTTCGAATGCTGTGAAGACCATATCCACGCGAAAAGACGGTGTCAACGATCCTCCACTCCCAGCTGGTGCCTGGACCCAGTTTACGGCGCCAGTAAACAACCAAATCATCGCTCGTGTGGGAGTATCTTTCATCAGTATCGCAAAGGCATGTCACAACGCAGAAACTGAGATCCCAGATTTTGACTTCATGAAGGTCCAAGAATCTGCTGAAGAGGCTTGGAGGAAGAAACTTGCCGTTGTTGAGGTGGATAGTAACGGTGTCAGCGATGAAATCCAGACAATTTTCTGGTCTGGGATGTATCGTGCTATGATCTCACCTCAAGATTATACTGGCGAGAACCCATTGTGGGAGTCTTCAGAGCCGTATTATGATTCTTACTATTGCATTTGGGATTCTTTTAGGAGTATTCATCCACTCATCACTTTACTGGATCCGCATAGTCAGACGTTGATGGTTAGGAGTTTGATTGATATTTATCGCCACGAAGGTAAATCCTACCCAGTCTTCAAATTATCACTTCTAATTTAGTCGATAGGAAAACTTCCAGATTGCCGTATGTCATTGTGTAAAGGATTCACACAGGGAGGTTCCAATGCCGATACTGTACTAGCAGAATCTTACCTCAAGAATATAAGTATTGGGGTGAACTGGGTGGACGGATACAAAGCAGTGGTTTCAGACGCAGAAGACGAACCTCTCGATTGGGCAGTAGAAGGTCGTGGTGGTCTTACTTCTTGGAAAAACCTAGGATACATCCCAACCGATGACTTTGATCCTTATGGCTCAGGTCCCTTTACGCGTTCCATTTCCCGAACTGTCGAGTACGCATACAACGATTTCTGCATTGCCCTAATGGCGAAAGGCCTAGGCCACACAGCTGATGCCGAAAAATACGTCAAACGCTCCGAAAACTGGAAGAACATGTGGAACCCAACACAAACCTCTCTAGTCACCAACTCAACAGGAAACATAGGGAAAACAGTCGACCCAGGATACGTAGGATTTCTCCAACCCCGGTATCTCAATGGCACATTCGGTTATCAAGACCCAACCCTCTGCTCTCCTCTCTACAACTTCACATCCTGTTACCTAAACCCCAACGGTCACGAAACATATGAAGGTTCCTCATGGATGTACACTTTTTACGTTCCGCAAGACATGGCAACCCTAATAACCACCCTCGGCGGACCGGGAGAATTCATAAATCGTCTTTCCTACCTTCATACCTCAGGTCTCCTTTACATCGGAGACGAACAAGCTTTCCTCCCCGTCTTCCAGTTCCATTACGCAGGTCGACCAGCCCTCTCAGCAAAGTTCTCTCATTTCTATATTCCATCCCAGTTCAACACCTCGCATAACGGGATAGCAGGAAATGACGATTCAGGCGCAATGGGTTCGTTCACTACACTTTCTATGATGGGTCTTTGGCCTGTGCCTGGTCAGGATGTATATCTTATCACTCCACCCTACTTCCCGAGTGTGAGTATCACAAATTCGCAAACTGGGAAGACGGCTACGGTGAAGAATGTGGGGTTCCAAGAGGGCAATGAGACGATTTATATCCAGAGCGCGACTCTTGATGGGGAGAAATGGACGAAGAATTGGATTACGCATAACTTTTGGCTTGAAGGTGGTGTTCTGGAATTGGTGTTAGGGAGGAATGAGAGTTCTTGGGGGACGGGGGAGGAGGATTTACCGCCTAGTGCTTCGGCACGTTTTTGATTGATATTGTTAGGGATGATAAAGAATGGATATTCCGAAGTGGAAACGGTATTTGTGCTTTGGGAAACTCGGTAGCTAGGAATCTAATTATAAACATCTTGCTGGACTGTGTAAATCAAACTCAGCAAGCTTACGGCGGAGAACAAAAGTGGCAGAAAATAGCTCACCGGGTATTGCTTATTTTTCGCATAATTCAGAATTACTACAAAGCAGTTGAACTTCCAAATTGTCTGGGTCAGTATTTGAAATGGTTCCAAGATCTCGGGTGGACGTTTGGAATTGGCCTAAAAGGTGGGGGACAAGGAGAGCTAGCAAAATATATACTCCTGATTTCAATATCATCCGATAGCCGTGGGGGCTGAAAGTGAACATATTCAGCCAATCACACGGAGAGGTATTGTACAAAAACAAGAATTGGATGATTTGATCGTTCGCTAATACAAGAATGTTAGAGTTTAGAGACAAACAGCCTAAAAGTCACCCATAACCACTTTTTTGAACTAACACATCGTTCTCATAAGAAGACTAGTCTTTAAATCAACAATACGGCGAGCAATACCTGTCATAACGTGTCAACATCAAGTAAACTCGCGGGATACCCTCCACCTCACTAAACGTAATAACGACGTTGACAGCCCTAAGCTCCCAATTCATTCCCAGATGAATGGTGTGTATCCAAGGTGTGAAGTGCTGCGCTGGCCGTGCGTTGCTTCGATTTCCGTTCTCCTGTTTTGCTGGTAGGCAATACCCTCCTCGTCATCTTCGCCATCAAACTCGGATTTCCTCTTCTTGTGTCCCGCACTCGCTGCTGGCCTTTTAATCAGTATATCATTGCCAGCCAGCCAATTATTCAGGATGTCAAGATCGTCGTCAACAGGTGGTGTTGGAATATCACACTGATCATCCTCCAAAATTATCACCTCCTTGTCGTCTCCGCCGCATTCTCTCTTCTTGTGTCCCGCACTCGCTGCTGGCGTTTCAATCGGTGTATCATCACCAGCCTGCATACTATCCAGCCAACCATCCAGCTTGTCGTGAAAATCCTTCTCACCGGGTGTCGTTGGAATATCATATTGATTATCATCCAAAATGATAGTCTCCTTGTCGCCGGTTTCTTCTTCAGACGCGGCGAGATCCATCAATCTCTTGTCTACGCTCCACTGGCAGATTCCCGCTTTGATGCATACTGCAGCTACTGTGTCGACGAGTTGGGCGAATAAATACTCCGTTGACGGCGTGCCTAGGCATGCGGAGAAGTGAGTTGTTGCCGCTTCGAGCTTGTTGCAGATATCGCATCTGAACTTGTCTAGGGTATATCAGTATGTGTTTTTCGTAGTATGAAGGACTGAGAGCAGAAGTTGCATACAGGTCGAGAAGAGTCCTTTTTCGTGCTGTCTGCCTACGGACTTCAAAAAGTTTTCTTTTGTGTAGTAGTTGGGTTGAAGGATGACCTCGTGGTCCCATTGGATTTCAAAGAGTACGAGTGGTGATTCGTGTGGTTTGGGGTTGGGGCGCTTTATATAACGACTGACCCCGACCCTCCCCTCCCGAGGCATTTTGACGACATCCAATGGACATAGGTCTGTTGTGGTAAGCATGTCGAATGTTGCAGTGGCAATGTTAAATTGGTGGTGTGTTTGAGTGTGAAGGTCTTATCCACTGAGATGTTGTCGGCTAGGGGCATATAAACAATAACAGGGCAGGTGCGATTGAGAGAAAGTATTGATTTGGATGATCTGGAACGATAACCTTCCATCCTCGAAGGTTGGAGCATTGAGACCTACAGGGAAGGCACGAACCTGATACCTACTGTCGCTTTTTATTGACCATTCGAAGATGTAGGTTTGGAATCCAACCAAAATGGAATTGCTGTTTCTGTTCCCCGAAATATTCAATCAAGAACTGGGAAATAACTTCAGTGATTCCAAATAAGTCGAATAACTGAAGCCCAAAGTTCAGACATTTGTAACCAGATCGCCTCTTCCCTTGTAGTGCAAGTCTCGAACAACCGCGCTTTTGCTCATCCAATATCTGAGAGATGGGGCAACATCATGGGTTTCTCATAAATACAAGATAACAATTTCAAAGGAGCTGGAAATATTGATGAAATGTAAAGATTTACTGTGTTAGGGCGGCAGCGACAGTAATGGTTGGACCAGGAAAGCACTACCTCAAACTCGACCTCCCGTCGAGAGTCGTTGGAAACCAGACCGGAGGGGATAGGTTTGGTCCCATTGCCTTGAATTCCCTCTTGTCATGGCTGACCGACCCGTCAGGTTGAAGGGGGTACAGAGTAATTAGGAAAGAGCAACCTTAAGGCTCTGCAATTGTTCTCGAACCGAGTCTGAGGCCAATGTAGACCCAAATTTGGAATTGTGCCAAGTCCTTCGAGGAATAGAATAACGAAAAAAGTCTATCCGCAGTTCTGGCAAGAATCGCGAGCTGTTGAGGGCGGTCATCGATGCGTTTTCGACGACCGAACAAAAACATGTATACTCGAGGGGGTTTTGTCGACCCACCAACCAAGACCTTAAATACCCCCCAACCAAAACTTGGGAAATGGTTGAGAACTTGAAATCTGATCGACATGCTTCTAGAACCTTCAAAGATTTTTGTTTGCCGGCATTGTTTCTTGTTCTTCGCATTGCTGAAACTGCAATTTTGGGATGATCCCAGCCTGTGGAGAGGAGTCATGGTGAAAACATTCGCTGGGGTTCGCGTCAATTTCGTGAAATTCATGCAGCAGTGAAAAATTGTACTTTGTAGGAATCCACCCACTTGGGTGAAGTCATTCAT
>LLCD01001209.1:0-12073 GCA_001414355.1 Hymenoscyphus salicellus
GTACATGACTGTCACTCTATACATTTCGAAACAACGATCTCTTTAGCCTGCAAGCGTCTTTTTCAAGAGGCGGGAAGAGATGCAGAGGGATACGATCTTCACCGGGTTTTCTGCGCCTCGCATTCTTCTTACTGGTGCGTCTCCCCTTCGTCACGCACTGAGGGCTACTGCCACTGCCAACGTGCCTTCAAGCTCGTGGCCATATGTAGGTGATGGGTAGGCATTTGAGCTGTGGATGCAACCTTACTCTACCTCCGGTCGCAACCTGGGCCTATGGAAGTACAGTCAACTCGACCGAGCGACCTACTTGAAGACATACCTTTGCAAATCTTCGATTCGATCCCAAGGTCCCAAATGTCTGTTGCTTCCCCTCCAGGCCAATCGAGATGAATTGCGTGATGATGCCTGTTCAAGTGGCACAACAGCCCGGCAGTTGGGCTGATTCTACTCTCTTCTATCGCTGTCCAATTCCTCTTGCCCTGCCCCTCTTCTGCCTAGTTTTCCTCGGTTTTCCAAGGCCTCTTTCGACATCTGAAGGGCTGAAGGACGATATCAGATCAAGATGTCAGAGGTGTGCTTACATCTGAGGCTCTGTACTACGTACATGCCCTGTCTGACTGAATTCCTCAGCTCGTTCATCTCTCTTCACCGATGAAAATTTTCCTGTTGATCTGACAATCAAATCTCACACCTTCTTTCTCACAATCGACACTCGACCACCGGAGTTGCATCAAGTTGGCGCTGCTGCAGTACTGCCATCATGCATGCGAGTTTTTCTCTCTGCAGGGAACTGGCGAGGGAGCTGAGTCAAATCAGAACACTACACAGTCACACTGCATCCCATTTTTCTGCCCTAATGCGCCTATTCTGGGCAACTTCGTCAGTACCCGAGTCGTCTCCAACATCCACCTGCCAACATGAACTACAGAGGTGGATTGCACTAAGAGGGTGCTTCCATCCAGCTTGCAAGAGGCACGAAAAGCGGTCCTGAACACCTCCAATTGTTCCAAGTTCAAGTATCGAGGCAACTGTCCAGAACTCCTAGATTGGTCAATTTCCCTAGGACTTTTACACAATTGTTTCAAACTTTTCCCGAATAGTGTTTCCAATTTTTCCTTGAAACAATACAGAGAGAGCTATTTTGGTGCTGCTTTTGTCATCTCTGCGAGGCATGATAAGAGGTGCATATTTCAAATGCAACGGCGGGACTGCGGGAACAACGGCCCGCACTACACTTGACAGATACGGTGGCCACATTGGATGAATCTCTATAGAACATCATATATAAGAGTGGAGGGACGAGAACAGACTCGTTCATGCGCGCATTCCATCTGGGGACTCGGGAAAGGAGAGTGGAAAAAGAGGGGTTCGCCAATTGCTCAAAAATAGAGGGGAAGCTCTCCTCTTCCCGCCACGACCAAGCCCAAAGAGGGGGGGAGAGGCTCTGCGGGTCTGCACTCCTTTTCGATCCGGCTTGGCGACTGCTCGTCTCATCTTTCCAAACTCGATGGCTTGCATCTATTCATCGCCCGACTTCAACGAATGGCATCCTCGAGACCCCTTGCTCCTCTTTCTCTCCTCTCGCACATCGATGCCCTCTATGGTTCGAAAAGCGCCCATTTTCTGCACGAAATCCACCAACTGGGTTCAGCTCTGATATAATTTGTGCCAACCCCAGCGTCGGATTTTTCCTGGCCAAAGGATTTCCAAGATCGCAGGAGACACACATGGTGGCTAACGTCAGCAGATGTCGAATTCTTGATTCGGCATGGATTAACCTGGTTCTCGCAAGGAAAGTCCAGAGCTGGAGTTCGATGACGAGGGATTTTATTCCTTTTCTGTTTGTGTTGCGAGCTTGTTTTCTTGGAGCGGTTGACTTGGTGTTGAGTTTATTTTCCCCCACCATCATGGTTTCGAGCCTTTGGGTGATTCTTTCCCCCCTTTGTTTCGTGGTTGTCTCTTATCTTCAGCCCTATCTGATTATTCCAATGTCAGATGCCCTGAGTGTTCTTCCGCTGACCAGTTCTTCTAAGCAACTGGTCCAGAGAGGTCAACTTAGAAGGCACTGACTTGGTTATTCCGCCATGGACGGCAGTAAATACTCCAGATTCGTACCTGCCTCCTTCTCTCGTCATTCCAAATCTCTAGGGTAGTCCAAGGATTATCCTAACTGTTTGGGTTAATACTTTGTATTGTGCGATAGGGGTGGAACAATGAAGACGAGAATCCTATTTACTGCTGCTTTTATCGTTCAACAGGAGGCTCTCCCACTTGTTTGACACGGACATAGTCAGCATTGGCGTTTTCGGGAGTTTATGTTCAAAATAACATCTTGCTTTGTGCACTTAATTGAAGCTTCCCAAACGGTATGATCACCCAAATACCCCAAATTATCTTCCACGTTGCCTCTAGTGTGGCAGAGTGCATACATACCTTAGTTTCAAGAGACCGGATCAAGATTCAAAATGAACCTTCCAAAAGAAAAACAATTTCAAACAAGGTTGGGTGTCAATCTCCATATTTCCTACTCTAACCTTACCGTTTAGCTGATCGAAGTAGTTCAGGTCATCCAGGGTTTTCATATTCCATGGAACAAGCGATATCGATAACTCATACTCCCAATAGTACTCATGTGAGGACAACAATCAACGGATTCATCAAACACCCTCATTTGTCCTTTTCCAGATATTAGATGTCAATGTCGTAGAGTGTCTGTCATTGTTCTGTGTACACTAGCGAAAGGTATTGTGCTAGAAGTCCTTGAATGTCTGAACTGATTGTTTAAGAGACTTAGAACCATTTAAATGAGCAAGTCTCGGTCATGCTAAATCGTTCGCATCGGCAATTCAATTGTTTTAGGTCTTTTAGATAATATCACACTGCTTGCTTGGGTGTGCTTGAGTACGCGGCAGAGAGTCTTACGTTGGTCGCCAACTTGCTATGCCCCACCCCTTTGTAAGATTTTACGACGTTAACTCTACCGCAGAACAAGATGTAGCCACAAAGATATTTATCCACCCACGGTTGAGGGAAGAATCAACGTAACAATATACTTATATTAAAAAAATATGAAGACCATGGCATTACCGATATTCAAGTTCTCTTTCTATTACTACCTTGGAATGTAAGCTGTTTCAATCGTCGGAAAGAATTATAATTAACACCCTCAGCACTTTAGGTCAAATTTATCCATTAATGTTAGCAAATATCCATATGAGGAAATTTCACATGTGTTGACTTTGACCACCCGCCTCGGTCTTGACGAACACAACCACCAGAGTCGTCAATATTACGTTCCCATGTCAGCAGACCTCATGACTGACTTGTTGAGAGCGTTTACGGTATACGAAAAAGGCAACACCACAGAGGCACGACACCCCCCTCAAAACTCATATTACTTACAACAAACGCCTTCATTGAAACACCAACCCGAGCTCGAATGCAGCCGTCCACTTTGTGAACCACGATATCTGGTTGAGCTGTTGGTTTATGTTTCAATTCTTCAAAATGCTACCGGTAATGCAATGATTGACCCCAGCTGATACGTGGAGAATGCTATCCGCAAATCAGTTGCTGACTCGATATATAATCGAGCTATGCGGCATAGAGTTGGATTCTTGCCGGTATCCAGTAATGTATGGATATCAGCCCCAAAAGATGAAATGGTGGCGCGAGTTTGTTGGTGGCTTGTTGGATATTTCTTTCAAGACACCTCAAAGTTTATTGCTTTCCTATAATTAGCGAGAAGTACGAATGGAGAATGGTTTTATTGATTCCCCCCTCTTTTAAAAAACGGTGGTGGTGCTTGCTTACTTCCCCCTACCTAGTTATAGTCATAGGGCTGTTCCCACCTGATTTACATGTACTCACCATCACCAGTCACTTTTTTTGAGTGAAGACTTTTTTCATCTTCACTTACATGACCCCGCTTTTCTTGGGAATAATTTCAGTTCATTGAGCGTCTAGCCTTGCAGGCACACAGTCAGCCTTATTGTTGTAGCTCTCCACCATCTCTTTTCCTACCCGCACGCATCTCTCCCATGCGATTTTAGTTGCACTCTTGATCGATTGCACACTTTGGACCCCTCATGCTTTGAGTCTTAGAAACAAGATTCTACAAGATGCTCAGCTTTGAGAAATTGCTAGCTCTTGCAGCATTGTCAGTAGGTTCCATCACGTCCTCCTCCTTAGCTTCGCAACCACTGACAATTCCAGGCTCTTCTCTACCTCCTTGCAGCATTTCTTCGTTTCTTGGCCTACCATTCCCTTCGCAGCTACAAGGGTCCTTGGTATGCAAAGTTTACTAGAATACCATGGAGCTACCACTCCTTGATAGGAGATGTCCACGAATGGATTGCTCGGCTTCATGACGAGTATGGAGATGTTGTTCGCGTGGCTCCAGATGAGCTGTCGTTTGCCAGTGGTCAAGCTGTATGTTATCCTCTCATTTCTATGCGTATCGAGTGAAAATCTAGCTAACTTCATTTTTCAAAGTGGATAGGTATTTCAGCTTCCCCTTGAACTTACATCTCAAACTCATTCCTTTTAGAGATCTACGGCCCTCCCAAGAACGGAAGTGGCAATCTACCAAAAGACTTACGCAAGAGACTCAAAGAAGTTAATGGAGTGGCAAACATGGCATGTTTCAACACATTCTCAATTATTCATGAAAATCATATTCTAATTCAGCTTTGGATAGCTTATTGCCGAAGACTCTGCCCATAAACGTATGAGAAAGTTGATATCGCCTGCGTTTGCTGACAAAGCTTTAACTGCTCAAGAGCCTTTGTTGACTTCGTATGTTGATAAATTGCTTTTGGTGTTGAGGGAGAGGGTGTTGAAGAGTTCTACTGGTGTTGTCAATATTGTGAAGTGGTACAAGTAAGTTTTAGACATTTGACTTGAGAACAAGTGGCTGAATTGGGTATAGTTACACCACTTTTGATATTCTTGGAGAACTTGCCTTGTAAGCATCCCTTTCTTCGCTTTCTTCGCTCTATTCTCGAGTTTATATCTGGTATTTAAGGAGCTCGGAAAAAATTGGTTCTTTTTTGGGCCCCACTCTAAACAAGCAAAACGCTGACAGCGACAGGGGACAATCTTTTGGGGGTCTAGATACTAAAGGCGACACAGAAGGCTTACATGTATGTCTCCCCATTCCCAGATTCCGAAAGTCAAATTAACAAATTGTACAGCCCTGGATCTCAGCAGTATTCGGACTTCTCAAAAACTCACTCTTCTACCGCGTCGGCAATGAACACGCCTGGCCACTCAACAAATTGATCCATAATTTGGCACCTAAACGGGGCCTTGAAGATCGAAGTAAACACTTTACTTACTCGGTTGAAGCGATCAAAAATAGGTTGGCACAAGACAACACGAACCGAGTCGATTTCTTCAGCTATTTCTTGAAACAGAACGAGGAGAAAGAAGGGTACGTACCCTCCGATTGAGGGGTTGGAAGGAAGGGGTAAAGCTGACTATTTGGAAGATTGACAACAGACGAACTCATAAGCAACGCAGCACTCTTCATTATAGCCGGAAGCGAAACAAGTTCCTCTCCCTTCCCCATTACCTTCCCCTTCCCCTTCCCTCTCCCTTCTCCCTCCCTCGTCCTTGCTAACAAACCCCCAGCAGCAACCTTCCTCTCAGGCATAACATACACCCTCCTAGCCCACCCCTTCCACTACCAAAAACTCACCTCCCTCCTCCGCACCACCTTCCCCAACCCGGAACCAATGACCACCCACACGCTCTCCCAACTCTCCTACCTCAACGCTATCATCGAAGAAGGTCTGCGTATTTATCCTCCTGTTCCGTCGGGGTTTTCGCGTATGACTACTGAAGGGGGGAATATAATTTGCGGACGGTATGTTCCGGAGAACACTGTGGTTACTGTTACGCAGTGGGCGGCTTATACTAGCGAAAGAAATTTCAGGGATGCGAGGAGTTTTAGACCGGAGAGGTGGGAGGGTGGGGATGAGTTTAAAAACGATGATAAGAAAGCGTTTCAACCGTTTAGTTTTGGACCGAGGAATTGTATTGGTCAAAGGTACGTTCTTTCTTTTCTTCTCCCTTTTTTCAACTTGACTTGCTGGCGCGACTTGTTGGGGTGGGTGATGGTTGGAGGGATAATGGATGCTAATGGGATACAGTCTTGCGTATGCTGAGATGCGACTTATTCTCGCGCGTGTACTCTGGGCTTTTGATTTAGAGTTGCAACCTGAGAGTAAGAACTGGATGGTACAACAACCTGCTTTTGCGCTTTGGGATAAACCTGCTTTGATGGTGAAGATTATTCCTAGGGAGTTTTAGATGTGGCACAATCCCTTTCTTCCCTTTTGATACTTTGGAGTTTTGGCGGGTTAGTTTGAAGATGGTTTGGGTTGCGGATTGGAGTTGAGTTTGGAGTTTGGCAGGTCGTGGTTCTTGAGGAATGAACCGCATGACGAGTAGACGTTGAGAGTGGCTCTGTTGGAGCGAAAGTAATGGCTGGGTGTTCATACCCTTAGATATCTAGTGTGTAATTTTTTCCGACTGGAGTGTGCTTTCCCATTATTTGGGAGTGGCTTTTGGCCTATCTTAAGCGCATTCAAAGTTAAAACTAAATAGTTGAAATACAACTCCAGTTTTAAATAAGTGGAAGTTCTTGAGAGTGAGCTATTTGTATTCATGGCTTTGGAGGAAGTATCACAATTCCATTTCAGGATTCAAAATATCGCAAGAAGCTAAAATTTGTTTCCCCGGAGAGTTCCATCGAACCCAGGATCCCAACTGGCTTATTCCCATTGATGTTCTTGAGGAATCCATGTCCAATTGCCACTTTGAAATTCAGGAATCCAGATAATGAAATTGTTTAGTAAATTTCGTAGGTATTTGAGTATTTTGGACAGGTATTCTACCAACCAACCTTAAGCAGCCAGATCAAATCCTTATATTTTATTATCCCAACCTCCTAAATTAAATGAGTTGCGTTTTTATGGAACTTCTGGAATGATAGGAGTTTGAACTCTGTTGGGAGAAACTGGATTTCGCCGTCAACTCTGTTTTCTTTGAGAACGAACAAGCATTCCTTGGCCTATATGTCCCCCCCTTCCCTTCTTAAGCTTTGCTTTAACTCGTACAGTTAAAGTAATGAGTCAAACTTTAGACCATGACAATTGTAATTATTTTTGTAAACAAATGCAAACATTGTTTGCTCTACATACATGGCTTGATTTGGTCAAACAGCAATGCCACCCCTTGCATTCTTGAATTTTTTTTTTTTGTAAAACCAATCCAATCGTCCAAAAACCAGACAACTCCAGATAGATTCAATGCACAAGTTATCATAAAGTGAGCATTATAATAAGTGATATTGGCCTGCGCACGTGGCGGCGACAGCCTACACCCATGTTGGCTGCAGGGGTGTCTAATAACCTTGGAACTCAGTTTGCTGGTACGTGACGTGACGACAAACTACAACCCCATTTCGCAGTTCGGCCATCTTCACTTGCAAAGAAACTTGTTTGGATTCCCCGTGGCTCTTTCACCCAGGGGCAGCGATTTGTGATTCTGGGAGTTGAAAACATTCAAAAACCGATCTTTTCGCCCCTGCAGGCTTTAGGTATCTCTTGCCGATTTCCAAGAACAGCTCTGCATCTACAGTAAAACAACCACCATACAGAGCCAACTCCACGACCGGAAAAGCATATAGACAACATTTGAAGTCAGACCATGAACATTTGAGAAGGTCACCATCAGTATGGATCCAAGTATCCAGCGCGCGCTGAATGACAAGCTGTACGACAAGAGGAAGGTCGGAGCACTCGAGTACGCATACGCATCTTTTCCCCGCTCACCAGCCTCCTCGATTCGATACTAACGTGTTGGATAGCCTCGAACGTGTCATCCGGGATCTCGCCACCGCCAAAGAATTTGATCGCATCAAGAAAATCATTCAACAGTTGTGCAACGATTTTGCATATGCCGTCCACCAGCCTCATGCGAGGAATGGCGGACTCATCGGCCTTGCAGCCGCCGCAATAGCCTTGGGTCCTGTATGTTGTTCTCTTGAAATATTCTAAGGCCACTACTGACAACGTCATAGGAATTGGCAAGATATTTGGATGAGATTGTGCCTCCAGTCCTTGCGTGTTTCACGGACCAAGATGCCCGCGTGCGCTATTATGCGTGTGAGAGTATGTACAATATTGCCAAGGTAGCGAAGGGCGAGGTCTTACCCTATTTCAACGACATTTTCGATGCACTGTGCAAAGTAAGTGAATCTAGCTCATTATTATATCTATCTGCTCTTATCTCATTAACACTCTATCTAGCTTGGTGCAGATTCAGAGCTCTCAGTGAAGAATGGAGCTGAACTTTTGGATCGCCTCATTAAAGATATCGTGTCCGAATCCGCGGCAACCTATGTTTCTGTCCTTCACACCTCTGAAGATTCAATAATCGAAACCGACAAGGAATCACGAGATGAATCTGTAGATTTGCCTACGGCCTTTTCACTCGCGGACTTCATTCCATTGCTAAAAGAGCGCATATACGTGATCAATCCATTCACTCGGACCTTTCTGGTTGGTTGGATTACATTACTAGACTCGATTCCTGACCTTGAACTTGTCTCTTACCTACCAGAGTTTCTTGGTGGTATTTTCAAATTCTTGAGCGATCCAAACCGCGACGTACATGTCGCAACGCAAGGCGCGTTGGAGAGGTTCCTGAGCGAGATCAAGCGGATATCCCGCATTAAGAAGGGAATAGTGGAAAGCAGAAAGTCTCGGAGTGAAGGCAAACGAAAGCGTTCTGGGTCCATGGACAGCGACGCCTCTATCGCTCCCGACGTTGGAGCTGACGATGATTCTACTGCCGATGATGATAAAGATGTCAGTAGCGACGATGACTGGGTACCAGGCCAAGACGTTGCGGTCAACCACAAGGAAATACTTGAGATATTGACAGCAAACCTTGATGCTCCTCTAGGTAAATACGTCTTACTAAATTCAGATGGCTCTTGCTAATATCCGGTAGAAGAAGACAGTCTCCAGGAATCGCTTCGCTGGATTGTGGAGTTTCTTGATATTTGCCCCGAAGAAGTGCTGCCATTTGCACCAAGAATCCTGGCTCATCTTCTACCAGCCATGGCAAGTGGTGTTGAACCCATCAGGCAAGCAGCCGCAAGGGTGAATACTGCTCTTATGGACTATGTGGTGTCCCTATCAGATGAAGGAGGCTCTTCAGAACCACCAACTGCAGGGCCCTCAAGAATACCTACTTCAGTCCTGAAAGAAAATGAGAGAAGAGATTCTTCCGCCAACCCACGCGGCTCAGTATCCACTACACGAGAACCTGATCGCCGGGAGTCTGAAGTTCAAACACCCCCTCCGCCGTACAACAAGGCACCAACGCCCACACCACCTCCATCTCGCCCACAAGCCGACTTAGACTATGCAGCGGCGGTCAATTCTCTGACCTTGCTTTTCTTGAATGACCATGAAGCAACCAGAGTTGCGGCACTTACTTGGTTGCTCATGCTCCACAAGAAGGCCCCTCGCAAGGTGCTAGCTATCAACGATGGCACATTTCCTGCCCTTCTCAAGACCTTATCCGACCCCGCGGAAGCGGTCGTCACAAGGGACTTGCAACTTCTGTCACAAATCTCGAGAAACAGCGGAGATGAGTACTTTACCTCATTCATGGAAAATCTCTTGCAGCTCTTTTCTACAGACAGAAAGTTGTTAGAAACTCGAGGGAACTTGATCATTCGACAGCTATGCGTCAGCCTCAGCCCGGACCGAATTTACCGGACGCTAGCTGATTGCATTGAAAAGGAAGAAGACGTGGAGTTTGCTAGTATTATGGTTCAGAATCTCAACAATAACCTAATTACAGCTCCTCAACTGGCAGATTTGCGCAAGAGACTTCGGAACCTGGAAACCAAAGTTTGTCACCAGATGAATTCTACTAGCAAATCTAACAAAACACAGGAAGGCCAAGCGTTCTTTGTCGCCCTTTTCAGATCGTGGTGTTACAATGCCGTAGCCACTTTCTCCCTCTGCTTACTCGCGCAGGCGTATGAGCAAGCATATAACCTTCTTCAGATATTGTATGGCGTGGTGTGTCAATGGGTTGGGCTATGCTGACTTCAATAGTGCGGAACTGGAGATGACTGTCAACATGCTCATCCAAATCGATAAGCTTGTCCAGCTTCTTGAATCCCCTGTTTTCACTTGTAGGAAAGCTCCTTTGTGACCTGAACTTGGCTAACATAGGTATAGACCTTCGACTTCAACTACTGGAACCGGAGAAACACTCTCATCTTTACAAGTGTCTTTATGGTCTTTTGATGCTTCTTCCCCAATCTGCTGCATTTGCTGCTTTGAAGAATAGACTAAATAGTGTGAGTGCGATAGGCTACCTCCACATCGCACCTCGAACGTACGTATCTCAATCTCGTAATAACAGTGTCGTGGAAGCGCTCTCTTCTCTTCAATTACATACTCGTCAAAAGAGCAGCGAAGCTCATACCTCATTTAGCGCACCGGCGAATGCGGGCCCATCAAATTTCGATAGATCTAGTAGGCTGAAAGGCCGGGACGAGCAAGGGATTCCGTGGAAAGATCTGTTGGAAAAGTTCAAGAGCGTACAGGAGAGAGCAAGAAGATCTCAGAGACCGGGGGGAGAGTTTGAGGAGAGTTTGGGTATGCTGGATGCACGAGCCGGGGAAGGACTGGAGGGGAAGGCTTTCAGGGAGTTGAGTCGTTTGCATGGACCTCCAATTCCGGCCAAAGACACACCCGCCCAAACGCCAGCTGGGAAGAAACAGCCTGCAGGACTCGGCAAGTTTGGACGGTTAGGGGGCGGGGGACGACCCAAGCGATAATATATGGTGTCCCGCTATAGTGGAGTTGTTTTGTTGAAGGTCATTATAATCAAGCGCGGAGTTTCTGGTTAAATTCAGAGGCGAATTTCCATTCATCTACCCTTTCTTGGAGTTTCCCTTTCCACAAGTCCTTCAAACATACTATCACGTTGCCGTGTTAAATTTCTCAACTCCACCCTCAGACTTTCCAATTCCAGTCTTGCTAGATCTGTGTCTTGCGGTAAACCATGATAGCCCTTCACTTGTGTCTCAAGCTCTTTCACCGTAGCCATCAATGCCTTGTATTTTACCTCCTCCGCCTGTACTTGTTCTATTGTAATTGGTGTTCCCGAAGCGGCGGTCAAGGAGGCCACTCGTTCCTTTAGCTCTGGTAATTTCGAGGACAAACCCTTGATCCTACGCTGGTAATCAACCGTCTGCTTCATCAAGTCTGGCGGTGGTTGATATGCGTCTCCTTGTAGTTCCTCGATCAAGTTGTTTGTTTTTTCCAACTCCGCCCTCAAGTAATTCTCCAGAATCGAAACTCGATCCACCGCCTGATCCAAATCATTCGAAGCCACATGCAAATCAATAATCTTCCTTCCCATCATCTCCATATCCGGTATCGGTTGATTGAGCGCAACATTCAGCGATGCCAGCGCATCCAAACTAGCTTCTCCCTCCCGCGTCAAGGAGTCTTCGAGAGAATGTACTAGCTCGGTATTTGGATCGGCCTCGGCCTTTGCTTGTAAATCCTTTAGAGCTTTGGCTTCTACTCTTGCTAAAAGCTCGCGCTCTTCGTCGGCGCTTTCGTTGAGGGTCGCGAGGGCGAGGAGGGCTTTGAGGGTATCGTTGTTGCGCTCGAATGCGGGTGGGGTTTTGCCATTGAATTTTGTGGAGAGCCAGTTGTCGATGTAGTTCCAGTCTTTGGAGGTGGCGGCGTGTTGGCGGGCGACGGAGGGAGAGAAGATGGCTGAGGGGGAGAGGGAGAGGTGTGCCATTTTGGGTGGTGTGTAGATACAGTGATGAGCTTGGGGATTTTGTTGTTGTTCCAGTGGTTGGTTAGACTCGAGTGAAGTAAATACTCGGTACTTCGTAGCCTCGGGGTCCGGAGGAAATGTCCAACCCCACATGTCTTGGCATGCGAGGCTGAAAGCAATAGGGAGATCAGATCACGGAAATTGCAGGGTCTAAAGAGGCCAGCTTGTACAATGCGCT
>LLCD01001210.1:0-12068 GCA_001414355.1 Hymenoscyphus salicellus
AGGTAACTATGTACAAGAAGATTCGATTGTCCTTTCTAGAGTAGAGTCCTTGCCATCTTATATACTCAGCCTGTAGATTCTAGAGGGTTCTACTAAGAGTCCTCTCGAAGGTTCCGTCAAGTCCATGCGTTGCTCTCGAAGGTTCTGTCATGTCCATGCGTCAAGCGAGGTCACGTGAGATCACGTGAATACGTCGCTGGAGCACTCCAAGACTTACTCCACGGGTGCAACCCTTGACACCTACGTAATGACCCCGCGATTTTGTAGCCCAGCGGTACAAAGGATTATATAATCAAAAATGATCTAAATTGAGCTGCGGTTACGGCATTTAAAAGCCCTAACTAAGCTCTACAAAATGAGCCTATATGCACTTAATTAGGGCTTAATTCGATGTTCCCCGGTTACGATTACGATGGGGTGTCTATTTTGGGGTCATGGGATAGCGGGGTAATTAAGCTTAAAGTGCAGCTTTGGCAATATAGGCCGTACACTATCAGTATTAATTAATTACCATGTAAAATACCTAGTACGTATTCCGTATACCACCTAATATTAAACAGTATATGTAGTATGTATTACTTGGCATTTAGTCCATATTATCATGACGGTATGGTATTCCAAATACTACTGGCCACACTGGGAATGCTGCTATGTGGCAATGCGGGTCACGTGAATGGAGCTTTTGGAGCTTGGGATCCAAAGGGAATCTATTAGAATAAAGGCTCTGTATAGGACTGACGTTTCCTTTATTGAATAGGAGCTTCGTACTCATCTTGCTTCTCAGCTATCAATTTATACTTTTGACAGATTTGGGACTAGTAACGAGTTCACTTCGAAGTGAACAGCCCGGCAACCCTTTTACCTCTTTAAGCAACTAGACATCTTCATCTTCAAACAACATAGCTGTAGAGCATTTCAATTACCTGAATGTAAAATTTGGAGGACATTACCCGCTAGATAACTGCTTCCTGTCACAAGAACTCCAGCCCCTTTATAGTTCTCTTTGATCAGACGGATAGCGTCTGTTGTAGTATGCACAACTGCAATGTCTCCTGATCCACCCAGGTCTTTCCATATCCGAGAATTATCTCTCTGATTATAGAGGGAAGATATAGCTTCCCGATTCGTGCGAAAGTCTATTAAATCTTTCCAGTGTTAGATTAAAGTAAAAACATATAGAGAGGAGTCATACCAGGTTTCTCCTTTCCAATTTCGTCCAACTGGTCTGTACAGAAGATTACGCCTTGGGGTACCGCAGGGATATCTGCACATAGGGCTTCGTGAATGACCTTAAGCATATGATATGGATCTCTGGGCGAAGATTTGCTTAAATTTTGGTTAAACAATAGTACTTGGGTTGTACTAGCATCTCTGCGAATAACTTTAGAAGGAAACCAAATAGTTGGGAGAGGTATACTTACCCTAAACGTTGAATAGTTTTGAACCATGAAACAGCTGCCTTGAGGCTAATCTCATTAACTGCACTGCTGATAAACCATGTGATGTCTCCATCCTCCACGACCTGAGATCTACCTAGCAACTCTACGTCTTCCAAGCTACGAGCAAGATCGCTCGTCATTGAAAAATGTGAGTCTGTAGACTTTAAGTACGCTTCTGCCAAAAATATTGCAAGTGCAGCATTGGACCTCTGGTAAGGCATGTCTGGGTCCACCTTGACTCCATATTCGAGTGCCTTTCGGTCAGTGATAATTTGCAGTCCGCCAGCAACATGTGTTTCCTCAGCTCTCTTTCGCAATACCTTCAATACAGCCTTGTCTTGTAGCACGGTACCTGCAAGTGATCCTGATTTGAAAATGCCACCTTTATGCCACGCTATTTCTTCGACGGTATGGCCGAGTATGTGAACGTGATCGAGTCCAATAGTCGTGATACCGGTGGCTACTGGGTGAGGAAAGACATTGGTGGAATCTCTTTCACCCCCAATTCCTGTCTCGAGTATGGCTACATCAACCTTTTCTAAGATAAAAATGTAGATTGCTAGCAATGACAAGAATCCGGGATATCCTGGAAGTCGTGGGGTTTCGAGGTCTAGCTGGCTGGAGCGGGAGTGGATCTTGGTGTCTAGCATTCGAACGTAATACGAGAAAAGCGGTTTGGATATTTTCACATTATTAATCATAATACGTTCGCGGACGTCCATACTGTGAGGGGAGGTTAAACAACCAATCTTCTTAGGTTCTCCTGTAATTCTTTGATGCTCAACCAGAATTCGGTTGCAGTAGTAAGATGTCGTGCCTTTCCCCTTCGTCCCCGCCACGTGAATCACCTTAGGAGCCTGAAGATGATCAACCTACAAGTTGTTAGGAAGGGTGGCCATATAGGAGATAGACACCCATTACGTCCAACCCGAGATAGCGAAGCCAATTTTTAGTTCTTTCTTTCGGAGTCTCGGTTTTTGATTGCAAATGATGCCTTTCAGAATGTCTGGGACGGGATTGGTACTGGTTAAGGGTTTTTATTGTCTCCTTAACACGATTTAGTAAGAACATTCTTATATGTTTGTTAATTTCATCACCTTGTAATCCACATCTTCGGCAGCTGGCCTGCCCTCTCTAATCCCTCTGCCCGCAACAGATAGCCGATAGGAAGGGCCTGCTACACGTGTGATGATCTGCCTAGCACTGACGATGGGGAAAAGTAAGGGACGGTAGCCTTGTGGCCTAAGAATGTGCATCATCGTGCTGTTATCAAATGTTAGATTGGTAAAACCATTTCTCACGGAAAGATCTTATTGAGGTCAATGCTGAGTTGTAAGTCACATGAGATCACTTGGTGGAGCTAAAATTATGTGGGGCCCTATTTGCAACCAGCATGCATGCAGTCTGCGACACGATTTTTCACGACGTCTTTTCTCTCCAAGAAATCATCTCCTCACTTGATGCTCTTGAAATACAGGAATGTCGGTTTCGCCTAGCATTCACAAATATTGATTTTGAATGGAATTTTCTCCAAAGAAGCAATATATTATCCAAGATGCATCTAATGGACAGTATACGGAGGATGTATCGAAAGCGCGTTTTATACGCATGGAGGATATAGTGGCATTGTTGCACTCATTCTGTTTTTCAGAAGATCTGGAAGGATACAAAAGCATTGGGCAGCTATATCAAAGAATGTCGAGGATGGTTGGTGAGACGTGTTATGAAGATGCTTCGGAGGAATATTGTTGAAGCTCTAAGCGTGTTAATAAACTTAAATAACTAGGTATATAAATCCCAAGTATAGGTTTTGTAAAAGAAGGAAAGCACAATCCTTTCAAGTCCGGGGCGGGTACCAAGCAACACATCATGATATCTCAATGTAAAAGATTTGGTTATGGGATTCTTGTTTCATTTCAGATAAATCAGGCTCACTTCATCATATCTTGAATCACCTCGCAAAGGCTCATCCGAGTGATCCGCCGGTGTTGACATTCACACGGGCCCACCCTTGTTCATCAACTTGTTGAATTCCTCCGTGCGACCGCCCTTGTGGAATCGAATCCGACCATCCTTGAACGCCTTGCTCAGCGTCGCTGCGAATCCATCGGGGAGAACAATCGTGGGAATCGGTAGCTCTGCTGCCCCTTGCCTCGTCCCATCGCTGTCGTCAATCTGCCCGTCAAATGTGTCCCACTCGCGACGGATGCTGTTATCGTGGCAGACCGGTCTCCAGATGTAGCCAGCCCTCCAATCCATCTTGACGTCGTTGTGGTTCGGGAGCGCGCCTGGCGTGATCTTCAAGATAGCTTCGCAGATTGTATCCAACAGCTGCAAAACCTCCGGCTTCTCGTTCTAGTGGTCAGATTAGCATTCCGAATCAGCGAAAACTAAGTGCACACTCACCTCGTCGTACACGCCAACCCATTCGGGTCCACCAAGGTCAGGGAATTGGCTGCGTTGAAATCTGAAGCGGTTGGGTTGAGCGCCACTGGAGGTTGCTTCGGACGAGGCCATCGTTGGCTGCTGTATAGAAAGGAGGTGGATAGGTATGCGGTATTCGTGTAGATATGTGGCGCAGAGTAGGAGCTTGGGAAAGTTCGCAGAGGAAGAGAGGATTGTTGTTGTTGTTGGAAGTGTGAAGTGCGGGAGGGTGGTGCGAGTAATATTTGATGGCGCCTTCCTGGTCTTATATCTGCTCCTTCCTCCACAAGGCAGTGGTATCGCATAGAAGGTACGCACGACTTACACCTCTCATCACACCTCAACCATCTCCTTCTCTCCAGATCACCCCGATTCACATCCCTATCATTACCAAATTTATGACGTAAAATGATAAACAATCAACTCACAAGGCGTTCGGCGTCTCCCACGACAGGCAGCTCAGTTTTCAACACAATGTCCATAATAGAAGAAGGCGTCGACCCAGCCCAGTGCTGGCTCATGATTATATAGTACTGCTTGTGTGCCGGGGACAGACGCCATGCCGCAAGGATATCAGCGTATGCCTCCTCGAAATTCCCTTTGCCTTCCTGGATAGCCCACGAAGCCTCCCGCTGCTGTCTCTTGTTCCTGGCGCGTTTGGTGGGATATTGGGGTATACCTGGCCTTGGAGACACTCTCCCCAGGAACGGATTTCGACCTTCACCGCCTGCTGCTGTGTATCGTCGTTTGCGGCCCTCAGAGGGGAACTCGCATCGTGTGGCGGGGAAGGACTCGAATCGTGGGCAGGAATCGCGTCGTGAGCGGTGGTATTCGTCTGCGCAAGCGGAGGGGAACTGTGACCCTCTTGACCAAAACTCGGGATCGAGACGTGAGCGGTGGCGGTGTAATAGGTTGGCTGCGCGTCTGGAGGAGGGGTCGCAAAAGGCTCAGCGGGAGCAGGAGTTGGATATGTCGTTGGTCGTTAGGTGTTACCTTCGGCGGAGAACGGCCCGCGTTTACAGGGTTCACGGGTAACTGGGAGGGCTGTCTTTCGATTTCCCCACAACACTCCGCAACCAAGCCAGACCTAACGACCCTAACGACTTCATTATCCAAGCTATCCTTCAACTCCGCACTGGACCGTCGCCAACGCTAGTTTCCATCATGCTTTGATATGGCGGAAGGGGTTTTCGCGTTCGATGCGTTGGGGGGGAATTCAAACAGAGAGCACCCGACCTTTGAATGGCTATCACTTAGAGTACATGCATATGCACCTGCTCGCTGCCCCTTGTCTGAACATCAAGTGCTGGCTGGCCCTACCAGGGGCTGCCTAGTAGTCCTGCGAATCTCTGCTGTTCCCGAAAAACGGGGAAATAAGGTTGTGCATTAGCGCTCATGCAAGCCTACGAGAAAGATTTCGAAGTAAACCTAACGAGGTTTCCAACCTCTAACTTCCGAGAAGGGCAGTAATTCCAGATATCTCCTTACGGCATGTAAGCTTCGATCCAAGGGGGCCTGATGCACTGGAAAATATGGGGTCAGCTAGAGGCGCTTCACAACCTTGCTAACCAGCCTTGGTCACGCTGCATCTAAAAAGACAGATGGAGGCTGGTTTTGTTGCAAAAGACGCACGTTTAGAAACCTGGAGGGTGAGAATCATCAGTCTCAAGTTCTCCCTCGAGGAAGGCAAGGCTCAGCGCCGAGGTCAGAGACGTGCCTCAATTCGACGATTAAATGCAAAAAACCTGGAAACCACAACGTCCATGCACCTATCACTTTGGCTGACTGTGCTGGGACATAAGAAGATTACGAGATCTTCCCGAACAATTGAATGGCTTTTTGGCAATGTTAGGAAGGCGTTTAGAGGCGTTTGCCCAACAATTTGATCCGCATAAAGTAGAGATTGACTTGATCAACCGAGAACTGCTCATTTGTGCCTGTAAGAACAAGTGCGGAAGCGATGGATGTTCTTGTCGACTTAACAAGCGGCGCCATGATGACAAATGTCATCCTCACACATGCAACAATACTAGATCGAAGAAAGGCATGTAACATAATCATCAAAACCACAAGTTCCGAAATAATTTATTGTCGCCGTTACTGAGAAAGACAATCGAGGAAGAAGATAACACCCACCATCCCAGGAAGCGTCTCCAATCGTATCTGAACTGCCCCTCGAGCTCAATCATTGTATTCCCAGCTACCTGGCACCCAGTCTTGCGGAATGAAAAAGGAACAGGAAAGAAGAAGAAAACGGCATCGAATCTTATTATATCTTATTCTCCTCGGGTGGAGCCTTCAAGCTCCAAAGCCTAGGAATATATTAGATGGGCTACAACAACTAAGGAAGACCTCTCTACTTACCTTCTTCTTTACTCTCTCTCTTCTATTGCTTTCTTTTCCCTTCCCCCCTTCTCATATTCGTACTGACGATTCTGTTGAAGACGACGTAGTATATCTCCCACGTTCCCCCAGTTTGTACTCCCTTCCCATTCCGTGCCCTCAATCGTGGATTGTTCCAAGTCGACGACCATGATTCGATCCCCAACATCAATAACATTGTGCAGAGCAGCATCTTCATGAGCGACGCCGTACATAGACAATGCTTTGTAAACTTCTTCTAGCTTTCCTTCGAAATTTTGGTCATCATCAGGTCCTAGAGTAAGCTCAGATAATCTCTGGCCGACAATTTCAGATAGGACTAGAGCAGGTGATCCATCGTATGTTGCTTCGCCGTAGAAATAAGGGACGAATTTTCCTTGAAGAGGCTGGAGGCGGCGATACATCGCTTTTTCGACCTCAAACTCTCCCTCCCAATCAAGCTTGCGTTTCTTCAGAATTATCGTTGGCGGCAGAAACCATTCAGGACAACAGGTTTTGAGGGTTGGACAAAAGTTGAAAATGCTTGCAACTATTCGTCGAATGAGCGGAATTGGTATATAATCGAGGATGGATGGCTTCGTGAGCTGTAACCAATAAACCGTCCGTTCCGAATCAAGTCGTTTAGTACTAGTTGCAGTGACCAGTCTGTGGCCCATACGGAATTCCTAATAATATTAGACGTCTTTTATCAAGTTAGAAAGTAAGTTCACCTACCAAAGGACCGCTGATCATACTATGCTCCAACTCCAACTCAGAGTCACTTTGTGTAACCCCCACAGAGCGTGGTCTTAAGAGTTGGCCCGAATCACTTCTATCCATTGCAAGGAATAGAGAATAGTAACAAAGAGAGCAAGCTTTTAACCTTTGGAAATAATAAATAGAGAGGGTAAGGTAACAAAATTCAATCCTAGCTGTTGACTTGTTTGCTTTTATGTAGGTTCCCGCTTTTCCCTCAACAAAAGCAGCCAGCCTCCCAGTTACCATGACACAATAGAATCCCAAATACTATTTCCGTCTCCATCAACAAGTTTATTCCCATTTTCATCTACCCAAAGCCAATTCATCCCATCAAACCTTCGCATATAACCAGCTGGATGGTCCATCTCTTTCGCACCGGTGGTTTGATTCACCCAACGTGGCCGCCCTGACCAAAAGCGAAACTCCCTTTGCCAACCACCCAGAGACACTTGCATATGTGATGAAAACTGCGCTGTCATCCGCACCCAACCCCGCCATACCAGCCGATACAGTGCATATCGAGCTCCACATTGCGCAATCTCCGGGTTCCGTGCCAAAACACAACAATCGGTTGGACAGTTTCCTGATTTGATATCATTGACGTCATTGGCCTTGAATTGGACGATCAGAAGGTGTTTCCCATCATATACAAATACCTGCGGGCACTTATAGAGATATGCGTATCTTTCCATGTTAGCATTTCAACCTGCTTGAAAAGGCAAAGGCAAAGGCAAACTTACCCCCTAATCTCTCGTCCTAATCGTTTGGTCATACTGCTTTTATCCTTCCTTCCTTCCCACTCATCGACCTCAATAACCCCGTGTTGTTTCAGCTCTCCTATCACTTGGCATCTTTCGTCTGCTGTAACTCCCTCCACTTGCCATGAGTACAAATGATCCACAGTTTTGTCCACATTCGTTGGGCCTGGGGGCCCTGATAGTGATCTTTCCAGAAAATGCCCATTTTTCTGCCAAGCAAGAGACACTGGAAGAGCAAGATTTTGGTAAAAGTCCCGGTCAACATCGCCTTCAGATTGGATATGTTCACAGTCAAGGTAATTCAAACGGTAGGCTGTTTTGTCAAGGCGGTCGTGATCGGTAGGATCAGCCGTGTATAGGCTGTTGCTATTCCTACTGTATTGTTCTGAGGCTAGGAATTGATTGACGCTATCCAAGGTCGGCGCATGGATCGTTGGATCAGGGATTGAATGATACGCGTCCGTCCATGCTTTTCTGCTCAAAGAAGGACCAGATGCAAGGCGGCCATAAAGAGCTTGGGGAGGATGTTCTTGAAGAAGATCTACCACTCTCACTATACCAGACATTGCGGGAAAGAACAAAGACAGGGCAAGTATGTGTTTTGAAGTATTGGTAGAGGGAGCTAAGGAAAGCGGGCTCTGATACATTAGAGCGATATATATAGTTTCTGATGGAGGCATCGATCGAATCACTCCTGCTACAATAGGAACTCAGTGACATTAGTTTCTGGTGCATGGCAGAAGACCAAAGTGGAGAGCAGAAGTCGGGAATTCATCGCACGCAACCCCTCCACACTCATGAAAGCGAGTGTTAGCTACATGCGACCCATTCAGAAGGAGATCAGTGCTTCGGGCATTTTACATCCACGTGACTACAGCGACGTAGATAAGCTAGCACCGCAGAAACAATACTGCCGAAGTTTTGCCTTTCGTCATGAGGCTTTTCATGAAAACCGCAAAGGGAGATTTTTGGGCTAACAACAAACCCCTAGCACGCACCTCTGGGCCAACTACACCAGCCTCGATATTGCCCCAATTCTATTGTTGGCTGGAGAATGCGCATGTTTTAACAGCGAGAGCACGGTAGCGCTACACGAACATCCTCCCCTCCTCACCTCGAAGAACCCCTCCAAGCCCCTCCAAATTTTGCGAATCTGTCTACCTATGGCCAGCACCGAAATTGCCATGGTCTCAGGTGACAGCAATAACTGTACGGATCTTGTGCAGGCTACAAAGGCAGGCGACAAAGTGTACAAACTTGTCCAAGATCTGCCGCGCTATTTTCGCGTTGAGGACATTGCGGAGAAGGAGGGCTATTCCAAGGTGGTGTGCAAGGAGTCGGAAACACTGGAGGAGATCAGAGAAGCATTTAAAAAAGAGTTTATTGGATCGAAGAAGGTATTAGAAGATTCCACTCCTAAAGACTTATGTTAATATAACGTAGCTTGTCGATATTATCAAAACGATCGTTCCTCCCCCTGTCCAGAAAAAGTACTACCTCTCTTACGGAGTGCGCCTACTAGTGTTCCAGAGTGGCTGTTCAAACCTAGAAGAACTAGTAGTCAATCTGGATGATTGCATCGTTCTCATACCTATCCATGTAAGTGGCCCTGCAACGGGTACACTTGAAGAAAATGGAAGGGAAACTCCACGAAGGACAGCATTTACATGGGAAGTAGGATCAGAGCTTGTTATAGGTGGACGCTGTTCAATAGTTGTGCAGCAAGACAGCAAAGCTGTGTGTGTCGTGTTGACTATGGGAAAGGATAAAGAATAGCCTGTCTAGTTGAATAGCATAACACATTGTCAGTCAGTATTCCACTCATGATTAATTTTATCCTTCTCTGTTACCCAAATTATCAACTCTCCCTGAGTCAAGAGTGTCCAACAAAGGAAAAGGGCGATCCACCTCAAGAAGTTCCCACGTATTCAAAGGATCCACAACCTCTAAGCCTTCCCACACATTTAAAGAATTCCCAGCTTCCAACCCTTCCCACATATTGAAAGGATCCCCAACCTCCAAGCCTTCCCACATATGAAGACGGCTCTCATCATCATTTACTCCGCCACGTGGACTCGGCGCCGTGGGCGTGCCGCCATGATGGGCCATTCCTCCCAAATCTGTTCTACTGTCTGGAACATGTGCTGCAACTCTTTAGCGTTTCGCAGAGTAGCATCATTTTGGACAGAATTTACCTTGCGAACCATCTGCCGAAGAGGCCGTAAAAGTAATAGTTGAGGGGGACAACTTTAGCTGTCTATTTTGATAGTTTTCGAGATAATGCGAATGATCGTCTAGACCAAATTCAGTTCCGTAGCCAAGACTAATGCAGATATCTGCGAAACTAGTAAGATGTTAGAATGACCTCAAGCCCTCAGTCGCAATAGGATCTACCTGTAAATGTTGCCCACGATCTTCTTGATAAAGAATGGTATCAAGAATGGTAGAGCCTGTTGTTTCTCAGCCTCGAGTGTTTTGAGATTGCGAGATAAGACGCGATTTGTGAAGTGTAAGAAACTCTGGTCCCCAGCATCGGCCCAACGACCATATTTAGCCACTGTTACGCCAACTGCATTATCTGATTAGCTTGAGGGATGACGATGTAGACTCTGGTAACTTACAGAGAACAAAAAGCTCGCACGCTCGATGATCCAGACTCTTTCGTAACTTAGATATCACTCGATTGACCCAGATCGCCCCTCGGCGGAGATTATCAAGGTGACGGTCCTGCGAGCGACTGAGCCAACGTTGCATTGCCTGGTTAATAAGACTTTTTTCCACGCCATGATACAACGAGACGCAACATAGAGAGACCAATACTAGTGTACGGAATCGGAGGACCTGTGCGGTGAATAACTCTTCAGCTTCTAGAGCCGCAGTATCGGATGCGTAACCCTTCAGGATCCCTAGGAGAGCATTCGAAGACTCGTATTGCACCAGTGATTGACCTGCGTCGATGTCAGTCGGCTTTACGAGTGGTGTGGCTGGACCTATGATCATATCAAACGCAGCAAAAATGTTGTCTGATGATTCAAGTCCGACAGCTTTCCTCCTCAAATCCCAGTCTGAGGCGCTTGATAAAGGATGTAGCATCTCGTCCATCTCGGTCTGCCATCTGGGCGGCCTCGTTCGTTGCCTCTTTGTACTTTTTGGGGATATTTCGGGCTTGTATTCGACGAATTGGAGAGCATGACTTCGAGGGTTGCTGTTACAATTGGTGGTCGTTTCTTCACCCGTTCTAAGCGGTGGGGGAGTGGGAGGGCAACAAATTTGACTCTGAGTATGACAAGCAGTCAATTGATGTATTTGGCTCTCGGAATAGCAAGCAGTCAATTGACGTATGACTGACTCTAAGAAGATGATGTACTCAGAAGGAGAACCAATAAAGTTACCAAATCGCTGTTTGTGAAATTCCATTGTCAGTGATGGAGCGTTTCGTAGGACTAAGGGGCAGTGCGAGATCATGGCGCTGTGAATTTGAGTGACGGCTCTAACCCGAAGCGGCACCAGTCAGTGACTGGTGCCGCTTCGGGTTAGAGCGCCACAGCGGCAACCTCCAACTTCATACATCCTGATTAGTCTTCTGGATTTTCACCAACCATGGAGGAGGAATGCTTTGGGTAGGAGTAGCAACTATGGTAGTGCTACATTCTATCTTCTGTCTCACGCAATCCCTTCGAGACTGTCTCAAGTTTATTTTCCAAATTTAGTACCAGTGCTCTGATTTCAAGCAAAGGACATACGTTTAATCAACTAACATCGGTCCTGGCAATGCCATTAAGTCTATGCTATGTATATCTGTGGATTCGGCTCAACTTCAGACCGGACGTGGAATGGTGAGTAAAGGCGCGCAGATCATGTTCAATGTATAAGAAGATACTTGTAGAACAAGGCAGACCTCCATGCGCCCTCTTCATTTCTCATTGCTCACTGCTGTTACACTACATTTTCTTCCTCGATCATGCTCGCCTCTTTTCGCCCACACGAAACAGGGGAACTAGTCACGTCCGCTTCTCGCGACCTCCTACTGGGAAGTTCGCCTTACGTCTCGGCTACAGTGCTCGTCAATACTCCATTAGCTAGGCCTGATTACTTCAGCAGCAGTGCACTGTGGGAGGAAGGAGTTCATGACTTACTCAGAACCACAAATAACCCGGATATGATTCGACATATCTGCCGTCTGCCTTTTCGAGATCGAAATACACCCCAAGTTACATTATCAGATCGGTGGGATCCTGGACTGGATTCCCTTTTGATATCCTTTGCTGCTGGAGCTCAATACAACGACATCCTCAAGTGGACCAGAGAACGCAAGGCTAGGGAGCTT
>LLCD01001211.1:0-12065 GCA_001414355.1 Hymenoscyphus salicellus
CTTTTTCTACACGATTACGAGTTTACGAGTAATCCGGACGTCAGAGTAATAAGGTAGAGATTGACGCGTGCGAGCCTGCGAGCACCGACTTTCTCGTTACTCTAAATGCTTCGCATAATTGACTTGGTTGTTTGAGGCTTTTTGGAAGAACATTCCGTATCAAGAATAATGCTCGTGACTCTTGTGACTCTCTTCAATATTTGTGTCTGTAGAGTATTGCTAACCCCTCTCACATTGTGCAAGTATGTGAGAAAACATGTGCCCCTGCTTTAAGTTAGTACTGGTCATGTATGAGAGAGAAGAAGATGAACTTACGAGTTCGCATATCCAGCCACGAGGAATACATCCAATGGCCAAGCTCAGTTACCCAGAAAAGAATAATGGGGAAAGATAATCGTGTGAAGTGTGCACGATTACCTGGAATTTATGTGATCTTGAGAACAGTATCGGGCGTCTCAAAGGAGGTATTGGCAATTTTGGAAAGATCATCCCCCACATTTCTATGAGCTTTCTGTGGCAAATTGGGCGGGTTCTTAGTAGAAGAGGCATGTGGATTCTAAGGGGAGGCATGGCAGACTGAGCTACCATGATTTTCACTGCTTTTTAAGCATTAATGAAGGAGCTGGATATCAACCTCGACTTTCGTGATTGGGGACTTTTGAAAGGTCAATTTTGCAGAGACCAATAGCTAGTGTGATTTTTTTAGCTGCATATACGAATATTCGGAGATATATTCACGGTTTTCTTAGCGTCATCGAAGTGCATCGAAGAGGTTTAATTACAGCCTCATTTCATGACATGGACGAATAGGAGATTTTAACACTGCATCTCGATTATGCTGTGACAGGGAAGTCACTTCACTGCATTCCTAGTGTCAACGAAAGAGGTTGAAGTGAAGCCTATTTTACTCCCTTCATGAATGAAAATCTTACGTTCTTGAAATTGAAAGAGAGCTGCTCTTCAAGTCTCGTGCCTAAGTTTTGTCAGGATACTTCTCGTGACCTAGAAACTACTGGAGGGTAGATATTTATAGACTTGATGTTTCTTAGCTATCTGAAGGTACGTCATTTATGAATAGGAATGTTATTTTTTCTCGGTATTGGTAGGTCATCTATCGATGGGCGATTACTCGATGTACGTTTCAAGTCATCCGTAATTCACCTACCAATAGCTAACCAAGTAATTCTGCAATACCTCCATTACTTCCGAATTACTATTAATTAACCAATAAATACATACTTTCTGTTGTTATTCAGTAAAACCCCCGGTAGCTCAATTTATTACCAGTTCCACCCACGCACCCAACCAAAAGACTAACGACGAAAAATCGATATAAACGAACATGGTCCAATCTTTCGACGGCCATTTAACACTAGAAAAGAAGCTCATCTATTTCAATTGTTGTATTACAGACGATTTTTGAAGGAGGTGTAACAGACATTTTTGCTGGTCCACTGGGAGCACCTTGCAGGGACGCGGTCGAGAATACAAAGCAGTGCGCTGTAACGCGCTGTAAGAAGCCCTAAAGGCTCTCGATTCGCCCCCTACCTGGAAAAAGTTGGAGGCTGCGGGAGGAAGTAAGCCTACAAGAAGGTACTAGGACTTGATTGACAGAGAGATCCATTAAATACATTACTTAACCAGCTTGCAGCTTCAAGGCACTACTACATGACCTTATAGCGTAGTGCCCTATAATCTTGACTACAATATCCGTACTGCGCATCGCAACTTTGGTATTCATTATTGATTGTTTAACAGCTTACTCCTAATTTTTGGCTCCCTATTTCATTTAACTTACTGGCCAATTGGACAGCTTACCTGCAAACTCGTTTTTTGGCCCCCAACACTTGTCAGTTCACGGTTCATTTGACAGCTTACCCAACAAAATTTCTCCTACTGATTACTCATTTAACAGCTTATTCACAAACTCATTTCGGCCCCAGATTGGGAGCTTGGCCTAGTAGTTAGAATTCAAGTAACCCAAAACATTAATTTGACTTTTGGGGCTAAAAACAGACTGGCGACCTATTCTAATCCCTTTACACTCTGAGTATATATACCTAACTTAAATCAATAATATCGGCGCAGAAAATGAAATGAATTTGCTTACGATTTTCGAACTCTATGGTTTAAGCCTAGTTGTTGGATTTCCAGCTGTAAAATGGATCCTGCTATAGTTCCTGACTGGCATTTACGTTTCCATCAGAAAAATCACACAGTAGAAGAAAAAAGGGGAAATGAGGTCAAGAAAAGGATCAAGGAACTTAAGTGGAGATAGTAGAGTAGTACATACTCCGAGATAACGGTATAAGAACGAACAGAGTATCGACAAATCTCAACAATGAAAGACCAACTCACCGGTTGAAGAAGCAGCCCCCAAAAACAAATACCAACCAACAAAATCCTTTGTTTCAAAACATCTTCCCCTCTCCATGTCCCCGCAGCAGCGTCACAGGCGCAGCCCAACCCCACCAACTCAACTCAGCCCTACAAACCCCCTGCATCACCAACAAAACTAGCCTCATTGACTACCCTAACAACCCCAAACTCTAACTCTTATAACCCGACCAATAAAAGGCATGAATTTTAGACTACCAACTTCAAGACAATCCACCTGCATCGAGAATCCCTACAACGTTGTAGTCTTGTAACAAAATGGCCCCCAAATTTCCATGCAAAGGTCAAGGGTGATGACATGTTGGTAACTGCGCCCGGCCGCTGAGCCGCAACACTGCAACTTTCTGAAGGATTTAATACTCGTCTCTCTTGCTTCGGCCAAACCCCATCTGGGCAGTCAACCTCAGAAAGCTGCCTGGTGACTAACATGCGAAATTGATAGAATGACGACATAGCAGAGTGTACGTTTGGGAGGTAATGACTCCCATGGGAGAATCTTTACGTTCAAATGTGCGATCAACTTTACAAATGGAGGATTCAAGGGGAAATAGGAATGGAAGTGAGAATAAGAAGACAAGACGGAAAGAAGATGATGGGACTGATGACTGGTAGTGGACGAGAGAGGAGAGGCTGGAGAATGTGGTAATCGTACTTCGGGGACGCAACAGAGGCAAATTTCCTAACGAAAACCCCCAACATCACAAACTTGGCCTCTTGCTTACACTAACTGACCAATTATGCGAGCGGAAAATTCCCGAAAAGAGCCATAAAAGATCGGTTGCTGCGCAGAGGCCAAAAATAAGGATGAAACAAATTGATTCTAAGCCCACCACCAACACTTGACGTAAATGTTTCCCAGAAAATCCCACGAGATGCAAAAGTACGTAGACACCATCTCTATCAGACGAAGAATAAAAGGTGACTCAATTTTCTTCCAAGATATGAAATTGTATAAGAAGGATAGCAAAGACCTCAACAGACAAAATCACATACCTTTATTTCGCTCAACAAAACAGTCTCTCCATATATAAACCGCCATCATGAGATTCCCAGAATCTTCAAATTCCGCCTCTTTCCTCACTGCGGCTACTCTCCTCCTCAGCCATGTCTCATCAGCAACCCCAACCTGCTCAAACATCACAGAAGTAACCTACGACCTAGACACGCAATGGAGCAACACAAGCAGCACCCGCAACACCTCCCTCTCCTACCAAGAACTCGACCGCCTCATCTGTTCCTCAGAAAACCCAGGACCATGTTCTTTTGAAAAAGGCAAAACCTACAACCTAACAGCAAATCGGTACCTCTCATTCTCCAACATCAGCTCGGTAATCTCAACCGAAGCCGAAAAAATCTACCAGCTCTCGCAGTTTTCATGGCAATATGGCTGGAACGGGACTGTAGATCCTTTTATTGTGAGGACAGCGGTATTGAATTCTTCAACGCTGGATAAGTTTATGTTGGAGGTGCAGCCGGGGATGAATATGAGTTTGGGGTTTAATGTGTTTTATAAGAGGACGAAGGGGACGCTTGGTGGGTGTGCGAATGAGACGTTGAATGGGGTGAAATTTGAGGCCCTTGTGCCTTATTTGGAGAAGGTTCCGGGTCCGATGGAAACTAGTCAGGGACAGAAGAAGGATGAGAATGGGAAGGTGTTAGCGGGGAGTTGGGAGGCGATGGGGAATAATGCTAGAGTTCCATTTCCACCGACAACGACGGCGGCGCCTGATAAGAAGAATTCTGGGGATATAATCTTGGGAGGGGGACAGGTGGTGAGGACTTGTGGGGCTCTTTTGGTGGTGATGCTTGGATTTGGGATGCTGTAGGGGAGTTTTTGTATGAATGACTTTTTAGATAGCGATGATACCCAATTTAACAGACGCACTTGCGCAAAGAAGAATGAATCTGTATGATACCGATGGAGAAGTTTTGCAATGTGATGTGAGAGTGCGATTTTCAAGGGGGACGCTCCTTCCATCTCACATCGACTCCTAACTCTGCCGTGCAGACGAGAGCGAGGAGGAAAGGCACGACTCTAGCCACGATTAGAGCATAACACTTGTCGAAAAGGAATCACGGGGCGACGGCTGGCCACAATCCACAACTCGTCTTCTTGGTCATAGTCTCATAGTCTCATAGTCTCCCAACCATCGCGATATTTGGGCACATACTTGTAGGGTGCGTTTGTTTTCCCTTCGAGATTCCAGTTGTTTGCCGCCCACGACGCTCGCCTTGCGTGTATGACACTTGGAGGCATTAATATCGACTTGCTCTTCTGTTTGCCTAGAAGAGTTTCGGGCGCCCAGTGATATTTTGGGTTCGTGTGAAATCTCCCATGGTGATGGTCTCGGTGGACTCTGGTATGATTTCCAATTTGGAAATGCCACAAGGACTATCAGCAAGTGTATCGAAGCAATCGGGTGCGATATTAACCTAGACATGAAGGAACATTGAACTTGATGCTTTTGCTGGCTGTACTGAATAAAGGTTTTAGTGATGTTGATAGCAGTGCTGCTGACGGATGGTGCCGCTGTCAAACCTAGCTGCCTAGCTAGCAATTCAAGGGTCGGATTGCTAGCGCTCACAGACTTGGAAATCTCTCGGGCGCAAACTTCCTTGCTCTCTCCTTTCCTTCAGCTACAACCAACATCTTCAACAAACTATATACCAGAAAGTCCTTCGCGAGATGGACTTTTTTGCTAGCGCAATTGTAAATTCAAACATTCCACAATAGAGCAGCCAGTGGCGAATCTATTCTCCAAACTATATTCTTCGGGCACGAAGCCTTCGGCCCTCCTAGCCCTACAAACCGCAAACTGCTTTACATCTTTCAAATACTGTCAACCTCTCTTTTGTTATCCTTTAAATTGTTTTTTGATGCCGGCGATGTTATTATACGTGGAAACAAGATCCGCTCGAAGCAAACGTCGCAGACACCATGGTGGGGTTTCTGGAAGCATTCCAGGTCTTGAATTTGGGTTGCTTTGTACTCTGTCTCGCCCGCAATCGAATCCCCTCACGTCGGATCCGGCAAGTATCTTTGTTCAGACCGTGTCCAGCTGCCCACGAGGCTTCGTCAGGCAATTTTCTTTATTATCCTCTCCCCTTCGAAATTACTGTCGCTATGAAATGGACGATTTTTGTGGGCTAGCGCAAACATAGCTTTTTACCAGCGTTTTGCCTTCAGCCATCAATTACCATGGGTTCCGATTTTGAGCCAGATGACGGCGATGTCGACATGGCGGATAACGACGAGAACTTTGACGATGAGTTAGAGGCTGAATTGAAGGAGGCCCTGACGTCCAAAGATGAGGACGACGAGACTGACGAAGAAGGGGATTATTACCATGGAGGGGGAGGGCAGGATGAGGGCCAAACATTCGGCGGCGAACCTGTTGAACCTCTCCATGAAGAGGAACATCCCTACGAGGTCGAAGAGTTCGAAAAGTTGGCAGAAGACGATCTTAAGCACCTCGCTGAAATCGCAGACGAATCACAAAAACTGGACGCAATCCATAACCACACCGAATCCGAACTCCTCGACCTATTATCCCAAGTACCAGAACATCTTCCAGTGCGTCCAGAACACCACCATATTCCAACTCGCATAAACCAACTCGTCTCTCCACCATCCCGCGTCAGGGAAGTCGAAGAAGAAATCGCTGATTTATACTACCAGATCGAAGGCTCGGACGGTTTCAAAGAGAAAATCGCAAATCTAGGAGATACGATTCATCAAGAGAAACTTCCGAAACTGCGTGCCCAGTTGGAACTCATGACCAGGGATCGAGATAATCTTCGTAAGAAATTGGAAGATGTACATGCTTATGGGACTGAAGATTCTCAAATTGGGTATGCCTTTCGATCTGTGGGCACGTATGATTTTGACTTCTTTAGCACTCCTTTCCCTACCGATCACGAGCGTCCAGGGACAGAACGGGAAGATCCGAATGTGATTCTTGTGAGTCCGAGGACGATTTCGGAACCGAAGACTACTGGTAGTCGGGATGAGGAATTTAGAGAGCTGCAGGAGAAATATGAGATTTTGGAAGAACAATATAATTATTTGGTTCGCATTCCGCCGTTGGGGGATGATCGAACGAAACTCAAAGCTTCTGAGGAGAAAATAAAGGAACTTCGGGAAGAAATCAGTTTCTTCGCCAAACAAATTGCGGAATCGGAAGCGGAGCGAATGTCCCTTCTAGGAAAAGCAAAGGAGGATTCAGAACAGCTCGCGACATGGCAGACAAGACTGGACGAAGAGGCTGAAAGTAGTGTTCAACTAACTCGCGATTACGTCCACCAAATTTCGTTAAAAGACGAGCAGATCAAGCAATTTGCCGATGACATTTCCGCATTGAAATCACAACACGAACTACTAGTTCTCTCACAGCAAGGATCAATAAGCCAGCCTCGCGAAATATCCAACGAGAAAGACTACAAGATAAAAGAATACGAGGCGAAAATCCAAGAATTCAACGAGAAAACAAGAGAATACGACCAAAAAATCGAATCTCAGAATGAAACAATCCAGAATCTAACCGCCTCCCTCTCTTCCCTCCAAGATACACTCCCTCAAGACTCCACAACCAGCATCTCCATCCCAACGATCTCCCTCTCGACGCAAACTCTCTCGCCTTCCACCACCGACCCTGATTCTCAGTCTCTACACATCCAACTCCTCGAGAAACAACGGGAGATTGAGAACTTGCGGGAGGTGAAAAACTCGTACTCGAGTCTGAGAGAGGTGTATCAGAGGGATGTATCACAATTACAGTCGAAAATCGAAGAAACGAAACAGCAAGGGAAAGCTCTCGTTACCGAACTCCAAAGTCGACTTTCCGAATCCCGAAGAGGTCGTATTTCGCTGCAGGATAAAGTTTTAGCATTAGGAGGCAGTGTAGAGAATCCACTTCTTGGGACGCCCGCTGAGAGGGAGGATCCTATGGAAGCTGTTCGTGTGCAAGGGGGTAGGGGCCCGGATGAGGAGTTGGAGAGAGTGAGGGGTGAGAATGTGAATTTGTTGACTACGATTACGAATCTCAACAAAGTCCTGAGGGAGACGAGCCAGGAGAAAGATGGGTTACTGGAGAAGTTGAATGGATTGAGTAAAAGATTCGATGATATCGTCAAAGAAGATCTCGCTCGAAGGCAACACGCAATGGAGCAGGAGGAAACCTTCGAAGCACAGAGACAAGGATTCGATGAGGAAATCCAAACGCTAGAAAACGAGCGCCTGAAATCCGCACCTCAACCTCCACTTTCGACCCTCTCAGACTCACAAAAAACAATCGCAGAATTAGAAGCCCTCAACGCTTCCTTATTACAACAACTAGCCGCCCAACCCATCCGACCACCAAAGAAATCCAAACCCACGCCTAAACTCAAACTCGTGCAGGATAGACCTAGGAAACCGAGACATCCTGCGCAACATTCTGTACCACCAAGCCCGAGACCGGATAAAAGTAAGCGGATTACAAGGAATCCGAAGCCGGTTTATACTTACCCTTCTGCGTCTGTGTTGACGTGTAGGGTTACGAAGGATAGGAAGGTGGGGAAGGGGAAGGAGAAGGAGTAGGGGGATGAGAAGGAGATGGGGAAGATGGAGGAGGGTCCGTTGGAGTTGGAATTTGGGAGGGTTCCAGATTAGAAGGAGAGGAAGGGGAGTGGTTTGCCGGTGGTGGAAGAGATGGATGAGGAGAAGGATGAGTTAGGTGGGGAGTAATGAGAGGGAAATGGGGGAGGGGGCTTTTGTATTTTAGCGTGTTTTTATGAAACTTTCCAGGGTTTTGATGATTTTGCTGTGTTTGTTTAATGGTAGAATGTGTGATGCGATGGTTTCGAAAGATTGACTTCCTCTAGGATTCTCACAGCGTGCGTACAATCTACTCATGGAAAAGCCTCTAAACAGAAAGGGAACCACCCCCTTAAGAGGTATCATGAGGAGATGTTCTGACGAAAGAAAAGTGCGTTGGAAGTCATGCGCAATGAAACAGCAGATGGAGTTTAGAAGTATTCTTTGGGAAAGGGTAAAAATACATGGGTCCTCCAACTCCTCCATTGACGCTAAGAAAGCAGTGCAAAAGACACCAAAAGGAGCCTGATGGCCGCATGAACATGGATGCTATGCAGAAGTAATCCACTTATAACGTTCAAAGAGCTTCAATTGGTTCATCATGCATTTTCCAGCCAATTACCTTAAATCAAGACTGAGAATCAGTGCAGAAGAGACCGTTGGCCGCATAAGCAGGGAAGCAATGCAGAAGTAATACAGGCATTGAAAGAACTTCCATCGGCTTATCGCGTTTCTTCCAGCCATTTGATATAAGAGTCGGGAGATGGAGATATAACTTTATAATTCGTTTATTTAGAAGTGCTGATAAGTAGAACTTTATTTAAGGCTGCTTCTAACCCCTTGGTTGACGCTAAGAAAGCAGTGTAAAAGAACGTCAAAAGAGAGATGCAGTAATACAGCCACATGAATTATTATTCGTCCCTAAGAAGCTGAGCTACATCCAATTCCAATGAAGTGTTCCCGCCTTTCTCCAACTCCTTTGTTGACGCTAAGAAAGCAGTGAAACACGGCAGACGACAAATTTCGAGGACCACATGCATTTCACATGCAGAAAATGCAGACTAAGCGAGATGTAGTAATCTAGCCACAAGCTTTGCCATTTGCCAATTACAAGATAGTGAAAACCAATGGGACTGATATTCCAACCCCTTCGTTGACGCTAAGAAAGCAGTGCAAAATAACTGCAGGAGCAGTGCAGAAGCGAGAAGCTGGAATAAAATATCATTGATTCATTCGGAAGCTGAGCTGTAGTCAAACTTGAATGAAGTGTTCTGGCTATTCAGCTGCTGTATGGAAGTCAATATGAAGTAACACAGAAATGACCCATGTTCTTTTGGATGTTACCTAAGAGAGATTTGAGGCCAACCATATGAGTCTTCATCCTCATTTTCAACTCAAGGGCGGCTAGCTCATTTCGTTGACTCTAAGAAAGCAGTGCTACGAGTTCGCGAGTTTTTCTCCATGTTCGCAATTTGGTGAGAGTCGGTATATTATGCTCTTTGAGATCCTACGCGTCAATACTAAGGCAGCTGCAGCTACTCATAAATGACCTGTTCTAGCCATTTTCTAACTCCTTTGTTTACGCTAAGAAAGCAGTGCTGTCAAAGCCGCATGTCGTAGTGGGGATTTGTAGTCACGTGGCTCACGTGACTAGGGAGTAGGATAAAAGGGGTTGGGTTTTGTATCTTAGATCTTCAGGCAGCTTACACTCCAATCAAACACACAATCAATTCAACACACACACACAATGAACGAAACTGCCTACACATGACGTGCAATGACCGCACAGCCAGAACGACACGATTGTTGTTCTTATTACCCATTCCCACTACAATGTGCATGTATGATAGGTTTCATTTGTCCCATTGCGCTCAAGAAGAGAAGATTTTGAAATGGAACGGAGATTTTATCAGGCAATTACCCTCGCGATATGCCATGAGTAGTAGTTTCGGGCAAGTGTGGTAAGAGAGAAGGCGAAATTGGTGTTTTATACATGCTTGGAGGATGGTAAAGAATGGGAGTAAAGAGATATTTTGAGAATGTTGACATCTAACTCCCTCGCTGACGCTAGGAAAGCAGTGAAGTATTTCGCCACTGATGTCTGATGTCTGATGCGGCAGCATATTCTAGCTAAGCTAGATGTAATACCCAGTCCCAGAGGTCCCAATCACTAATTTGGAAAAATCCTAAATTCTTTCAACTCCTTCTTTGACGGTAAGAAAGCAGTGAGATTACTATTTGATCACGTGATTTTCATCGATATAAACAGCAGTGCAATCATAAGAACTGTGCTTGGTCATAGCTAAGCTGAAAAGGGCTATTCTCCAAATCCCCTACTTGAAACCAAGAGTGCAGTGAAGGTTATCCGGCATGGGTGTGGGACTTCACCTTTCTTTTGGCCGCCAAAAGTTGAGCGCTACTGTATAATTCGATAGTTGGGCTTCGGTCGTCGCAAGGGAAATTTATACAGCTTTGAGCCCTTTTAGAACTCCTATTTAATCATTTACTTGAAACAAGAGTTCCATTTCAAACTCTTTAACAGCAGTGATGAGTTTTCAGTCAAGCTTTTGCTTCCTTCGAGACAGCTTCTTTTTGTCGTTTCCTTGACGAAATCGATTAATTGCGAGTACCACCAGGGCCCTTCAAAATAGATTATCGACCCCGAGAACTCCAAATTACTTCATCGAGCATTTTCTGGGCATGGAAATAGATGTAAGAAAACTTTCCATTGCTCCACTTCGTATTTGTAAGGCAGAAACCAAAATATGGAGCGTTCCCAACTCCTTTTTTGACGCTAAGAAAGCAGTGCGAAAACCTTATCGCAAGTAGACATAGGCCTGAGATGCCGTGAGCGCCGTGAAAATATCAGCTGCATAAGCGATATGCAATGACAGAGATTTCAAGAACTCTTATTCGTTGTCTACCAGGGGCCAAGGAAAACAAGAGGGCGGGGGCCTCTTGGCCTCTAAACCCTTCGTTGACTCTAAGAAATCAGTACAGTCATGCACACACTCACCACATCATCAACCTCCTCCTCCATTGCGCAAGATCAGTATTTACAAGATACTTTCGAGAACTCTGGTTCATTCGTCCGATTCTTACCTGTTATAAACCTTGAATTAAGACTACTATTGAATCCCTCTGTTGACGGCAAGAAAGGAGTGCAAAAGAAACACGCACACCCCCGTTCATGTAAGGCCCGCTTAAGCGAGATATTGGAATACTGCTTGAAGAATTCCTATTGGATTCTCTTAAATTTGGGTGACAAATAAGGCTTCTATTCAATCCATTCATTGCCATTAAGAAAGCAGTTCAATCGGACCGCCGCCTGTAGCCGGTAGGGCTGTATGCAAGTGCTAAGATGCGGCCCATATTGGTTTTTAGCCCCTTCAATAATGATAAGGAAGCAGTGCTATTTTTTATCCACTGGACTGCATGACTGTACCCGCTCAACCAATGATCATATTATCTAAGGCTTGCATAAGCGAGAAGCTGCAATACAACCAAAAGGTTTCACCGCTGGAAGAAGATTTCCCATTGGCCATGAGAATATCAGATGCATAAGTGATATGCAGTAACAGAGCTTCAAGTATTCGTCCAACCTCCTTCTATAAGGCAGCCACGAAAAAAGCGGGGGTTTTCCAACCCCTTCGTTGACGATAAGAAAGCGGTGAAAATGCTATTGTCCAGTGCACACCCCCCTCATGTAAGGTCTGATAAACGAGCTGCAGTACTACGGAATCTCCTTGGCTCATTCGGGGGGGTTTTTTTGGCAGCAAAATGGTCTGCCTTATTCATACAACAACGCCCCCTCTTGAATTGCTACCTTTGAATTCGAGCCAGTTGTTCCAACTCAATCCCACTCTTATACTTCGACATGAATCAGGCACAACAAAGAAATCGAAACCCTCATCAAATGAACCTGAAAACTGGCAACATCAATCAATGGTAGATGGTACTTGAAGTAGTCAACCAGCAGTATGCGTAGAGTATACTATTATGGTAGCGTGAGTGGAAAAGGTATGCATGATCGGTTGCGTTACGATGAGATATAATTGTTGTATAGCTACTACATCTCATTTGCCACATAATT
>LLCD01001212.1:0-12061 GCA_001414355.1 Hymenoscyphus salicellus
TGTTGGGACCGGGGGCGGAGTGGTGAATTTAGTTTTTGATGAGGGGAGTAAGGAGTGGAAGGCTTTCACGCTTTTTACCTTTTTGAAGGGGTTGAAGGGGTTTGAGGAGAAAATTGGGGAACAGAGAGCTTATGGTTTGTTCTCCTCATGGCTTTCTTCGGAGATGATGGCTGATCTTTTGGTAATAGGTTATGAAGCTGAGAAGGAGGGGATTAGTTGGGGTGAGAAGAGAGTTGCTGAGGACAGACTGGAGGATAAGGAACCGGTTGTTTTAATTGTTGGTATGTTTGCCCATCTTCCTCTCACGTGTGATTTTAGGGGTGTTTTGGCCGATCGGACGTTAATGGGTACAGGTGCCGGACAAGCAGGTCTTGCTATTGCTGCGAGACTGAAGATGCTTGGTGTCAAGTCTTTGATTGTAGACAAGAATAAGCGCGTTGGTGATAATTGGCGAAAGCGGTATGCGAGTCTTGTGCTTCATGATCCTGTTTGGTTTGATCACTTGCCGTACATGACCTTCCCGGAGTATTGGCCTGTTCATTCTCCAAAGGATAAATTTGCAGATTGGCTGGAGGGATATGCTAAGTTCTTGGAGTTGACTACTTGGTGTGAGACATCCATTGAGAACTCATCTTGGGATGCGACGAAGAAGCAGTGGACTGTTGTTTTGACTTCGGGTAGTGAGCACGGGATCTCAAAGACTACTGTTGTTCGTCCAAAGGTAAGTTATCCTTCGTTATCTTGTATTTTGACATCCCACTGACCATATCTCAGCACATCGTGATGGCAACAGGTCACTCCGGCGAACCTTCATTCCCCTCGCACATCCCCGGAATCTCCTTCTTCAAAGGCACCCTCATCCACTCCTCAAAATTCACAGGTGTCCTCCCGTCTCATGGTCAAAACAAGCGCGCCATCATCGTAGGCTCCTGCAATTCAGGCCACGATATCGCAAAACACTACCACGAACAAGGCTACCACACAACCATGATCCAGCGCTCCAGCACCTTCGTCGTCAAAGTCAAGACGAATTGTGATTCCATAGCCCCACTTTACGGTCAACACAGCCCACCCACCGAGATCGCCGACACCCTCTTCTTATCTCTCCCCAATCAAGTGACCAAGGGCCTCAACGTCGAAGTCACAAAGATGGTCAATGAAATTGACGGCGAGACATTGAAAGGTCTTGAGCAGGCAGGTTTCAAGCTCGATAAGGGGCCTGATGATTCGGGACTTTGGATTAAATATATCCAACGCGGTGGGGGGTATTACCTCGATTCGGGTGCCTCACAGATGATTATTGATGGAAAGATCCATGTTAAGCAGGGTGTTGAAATTACGGAGATTCTCAAGAATGGACTTAAATTCGAGGATGGTACAGCACTTGAGGCGGATGATGTTATTTTCGCGACGGGCTATCAGAGTATGAATACCTCTGCCGAGAAGATCTTTGGTAGGGAGGTTGCGGGAAAGACTAAGGGTGTTTGGGGACTCGATGAGGAGGGTGAGATTCGGGGGTTGTGGAAGGGCAGTGGTCATGAGGGTTTTTGGTACATGGCGGGGAATTTGTTTTTGTGTCGGTGGTACTCCAGAATGTTGGCGTTGCAGATTAAGGGGATTGAGGAGGGGTTATTTGAGCAAAGTGATGTTTAGAATGGGTTCTTGGGTTGTGCCTGGGGATTGATGGGAGGGAGTTGGAAGTTGGCTTTTCGAGGGATCAGGGTATGTTTGGTTGTGGGTTTGCTTTTTGGGGCTTGTGGAGCGATTATTTCTTTCTGCTGGCAGAAATTACGATACGTGGGCGTGATGTCGGCGCTTTGAGCATAGGAAAGAGGACTTACTGTGTTGATGGGCATGTGTGGGGTTGAGATGATGGGGTTCGTTTACTATATCGCTGGTTGCTACTTTCTGGTCAATTATGGAGAATACAGAGAGCTAAGTGTTGAAGATGAATGAATTTCTGCATTGATTGATTGTTCATTGGTGGTTTTACTCCATTGTACCACGTCTCTTTTTCACGTGATTTACATTTTTTTGTTACTGTTACTTCTACCATGAATTGCATATGGATATCCATGGATCAACACGAGCTATACGATGGATGTATCTATTCTATTTTAGTGAGTATATCGATTTATCTTGGATAGATCTAGAGATATCTATAAATGTGATTTAATCGTGAATTTAGGGGCGTAAAAGTTATAATATATGCGCTAAGAATACTCTTCTCGCCGTGGGCAATAAAAGCAGCAGTAAATCGTACCTGCCTGCCTCCACATTTCGCCAGATATCTTGGGCAACTTGAAGTAATTAAGATATTTACTTAGGACAATTGAAAATAGTGTCCTTGATAATTAGCACAATGAACCAAATTATTTCAACGAGCATGATGCACGATTTCCTCGTAAACAGCGCGCATGATGCCTTCCATGTCTTCGGCCTTTTTAACAATATTTCAATCTATAATGCGTCGCAAATTTTAGATGACAAAGTTCCTTTCAGCGCGTTATTTTTTAGAGCTTTTGCTTCCACGAAGAATTTTACTTCGGCCTTTTATCCTGGTAATGTCGGGAACAAAGATTCGGGCACTTTAATACAGCCGTAAGCATAACTAGCTGGAATATCCAATTTTGCCGACCCACCAAAAAAGTGATTTAAGGGAAAATCAGTACTCTATACCCTATTGTATCTCTACCACCATGCCTCTAGACCTGAATTCCGTTGAGTGGATTATACCTTATAATTCACTATTTAAGTGTATACATTGATTATCATATAAAGAAGCGTTATTATCAAGTAATATTAAGAAGGGCGAAAACCCCCATATTAACTACTCTCCTTTTCTAGAAACCCTTATATACCCTGACAACAACTCTTTTATATATAATAATTTATAGACGCAATTAATCATACACTTTTATAGTATGTCCCTCTAAAATAGTATAAGCTGTAGAAGCCTTGTTATCGAGTAATACTAAGAAGAGGAAAAGTCGATTTTTTGTTAGTCGCATGCCAAAACTCTAGCCGGAAAACTACTAGCGTCTTGACTTTTCGCCCTTCTTAATATTGCTTAATAACAACGCTTTTATATATAATAATTCAATAATATAATTAATTAGAAAGTTATACACTGCAATTGTCTTACAGCGCTTGAGCTTTAGAGCTGTGGTTGTTGAGTTTTAATAGGGTAGAGCGTGTCGATTTTCACTTTTTTTGGTGAGGTCGGCAAAATCCTATATTCTAGCTAGTTATACTCACGGCTGTACCCCACGAACCACTTGAAATACCTCTTCGTCACCACGCTGATAATCCTTTACCCTCGGAGCATTGTTCAACTGGGCTGTCGAGGAAGGGCACGACTTCTCCTTGCTCAAACTACTTTACCTTTGTACCTTCTTTTCACACGACCAAATTGGTACAATACGTCGCCCTCGTATCAAGTCTTGCTCTTGTACGCATTCGAAGTACATAGATAATTCCTTCTACACCGTCGTCATATTCGTTACATCCTCCTAGCTCTCCTTACATCCTCTCAACACCCCCAAATCGTTGGCAATCCCCACAAAGTACCAGCCCTTCAGTAGCGTAGCCAGCACAAGAATCATTTCAAACGGCTTTAAGGGTGCTCCATGACACTTCTTCGATCACATCTAAGAAGTCAATACAAGGAAATGTAGCGCCTCAGGTAGATTTTGGAAACTGTTCCATGGTATATTGAGCCCGGAGCTCTATCGCTTAACCAATCGCATCGAGCCTCAAGCCTACACATCCTATTAGTCAATATGTCGTACGACGACAAAACACCAAAGATCCTAAAACTCACGGGTACACTCAATTACTGAATATAGGCGGAAGAAGCAAGCTCTTACCTTAAGTCTAGAGGCCTTCTTGACATTGTCCTTGGTGACGAACTAAGACTAGCTAGTACTACAAGCTCTACAACCCTAGCATCACGGATCTCAGCAAGAGTAAGAGGCCTCTCCCAGTCATAGTAAGATATTACTAAGACTAACACTGGAGTATTATCACCTTAGGAGGTATAGAGACCCAAGAACACCAAGGCTAGGACCTGTATCATGGGTTATTACTCGCTTACGATGAAAAATAAGATTATCGACTTCTAGACTACATAGAAGTAATAGGAAGCCTTGCGTAAGAACTGCCGCCTATCAAACGACATATCACTTGCCACGTACACGAGCTAGTTTTATAGATACGAGCCAAAGGCTAGCGCTACAATCGACTTAATATCTATTAATCTACGCGATCTACAAGCCTCTATCTTTGCTATAGATATAGGCAAAGCGCCTATAAAGAAGTCTAAGATTAGTGCACTTCTCCGAGCCTGTGAGAATCCAAACAGCAGTGGAGTACGCGGACGTGATAGAACAATTAGTGTTCTATTGCAAATACAGAATAATCGATGCCCCTCTCGTACCTCCGTCCAACCTGCTGGTTAAATACATCTGGACCCCTCGGACACTCCTTTCTATCCATAAACTTCTTGAAACCATCCACAGTATCAACGACGGAGGTCCGGTTGCGGACTACCGTCGAGCTACTGTCGTAGATCCTTAGCCTCGCTAAGACCCCCTCGCTTGCCGAGCCCCTGGTTTACCCGACCCCCTTGATCCAAGTCCCTCACAGTAAACCATGCTCTAACCTTTCGCGCAGTGCAAATAGAGGCGTTATCTTTCATAAACAAGTACCTAGGATCTAGGGTTTTGTACGTAGGTGCGACTTCAGCGGTAAGAACCTCGAGGTAGCTCTCCGCGCTACTGTGACGGTTCTGACCGCCACCACCATGCGACAAGCCAGCCCCTGGCTGGAACTCGGCTAATCAAGTGCGCTTGGCACACCTCCTGTATTTAAGAGCCTCCAGCTCCTGAGCCTCTGTTCTTTCTCCTCTTCTCTCTTCAGCTTAGAATCCTTGAATAGATAGTTCCACAGTGTTAATCTCACTACTTGTGATACCTGACGTAGTTGTACATTCGTGCGCGGTCCATCAGCTGTGCGTGTCGTCACAATATATAGCTTTCTATTAGGATAGTATATCTTCAGGTTTCTAGCTTTTGTTCTACTATTTAAGCTTAGTATAGTCTTAAATAACTTTATTCTGCTTAGCTTCGTCGGTTAGTATGAGTCTCTTTTTTAAAGCTCTTGAAATGTCGTATATAGACGTAAGGTTCTTAATTAGAACGATGTATTTAATGTAGATAGCATCCTCGATATACTTATATACTTCTTAAATCAAGGCATCTCTCTTGTTATGTTCTTTAATTTTGCTATTATATTATAAGATGTTAAAGCGTAGGTCTACTCTCTTATCTACTAAAAGCTTAGACTAATAAGTAGCGTTTAGTTTAATACTCTATATCGTCGGCTCTTCCGGACAAACAGGTATTATTAGTTATATAGTAAGTGTTAGATCTAAAAGATCTTAAACACTAATTCTATTACTAGTAGCGATAGATTTAACGCTAAATATCTATAAATCCTAGTCTTTTAGGTTTAAGAGGACAATTATTTTAGACGTCGACATGTTAGCGGTAGTAACAGACTTAAGATATAGGATCGAGAGATTTAGTTAGTAATAGACTTAAGACAAGTGGTCGAGAGATTGTTAGTAGTAATCCTTAGGATAAGAGATTAAATAAGTACTTTGTTGGTTTTTCGATGACTACTCCTTAAGCTAAGGCAAGTCGAATTAAACAAAGTGTGTAGAGAAAGAGTAAGATGAATCAATTAATTGAAGGTAAAAAAATGTCAAATTTTGTAGTTAAAAAGTGGCTACCGGGCTTATAACTATTGAGTTAGAGAGTGTTAGTGTACTAAAGGTCATAGAGAATTGATTGATTTGTGTAGGTAGTCTAGCTAGGTGTATATATAAGAAGTGAATGCTGACAAATAAGTATAGTGCTTTAATCAGGTGATACATAAGAAGTAACACGGAACGAGAATACGGAACGAGTGATACAAAACGAGTGATCATACCAGTGATACAAAACAAGTGATCATACCAGTGATCATGCAAGTGACCATGTAACCGATCAAGATGGCAGATCATATAGTGGGTCAAGATAGCAGATCATATAGTGGATCAATGTGGGGATAGATGATGGGGAAAGCAGTAGATCAAATGCGGCGATATATATGGATCCAGCACAACACATTAAAATATAGGTTTCTTTCAGAAACTGTCTTTTTCTTTATAATAGTAACACAGTAATTTGACTTGAGGTTGGAACATTCCTTAGTATCAATTTTACACTCTCTGAGTCGAAATTGCAATTTGACCTCAAAGATCCTTAAGAAGAGCCGGGTAATTATAACCACCAGGCTCATCCATCATCTCCACCAACGCAGCAACAGCAGGATGCAAACCCTCCACCACAGCCCTCTTAGCCCATTCCTCCATAGAAACAGCTTCAAGAGCCATTCCCATTGCCTTCCCATTTCCACCCAACAAACCCCCAAGATCCCCCAACCTACAAAGCGGAACCACCACATCTCCAACCTGATGAACATAACTCACCTCATACCCTCTCATCCCCACAACATGCCCAACCAAACTCTCACAAACACTCTCAACATAGACCAAATATAATGCCCCACGATTCCGCACCACCTTAGGAACAATACGGCTCTGCCTCGCCTGGGTTAAAATAGCGTTAACCCAGTCCATCCGTGCCTTATCTCCCACATCATCATTCCCCTGCCGTATGATACTGGACGGCCGATGAATACATACAGGCCACTCACCCCGATAAAGATTATTTACGCACTCTAGAAAACTCTCGCATGTCCACTTAGAGCTTGCGTACCCGAAGGAGCCGTCGGTCGCGGGATGTGTTCTCCCAGGTCCCGTTGCACTGATGGGAGGAAATGGATCACACCCGGAAAATATGGCTAGACCGGCGGAGGAGACGTAGTGCAGTGGTATACGACGTGGGAGGCATAGTCGAGTTAGGGTTTTAGTAGAGGAGACGTTGGGGGCTTGTAGGTCGAAGTAGCTTTTCATGTGTGATGTGTCGGCGCCGTTGTGGATTACTGTATCTGCGCTGTTGAATATGCTTGTGGCCTCGGTGGCTGTAAGACCAAGGAGGTCTAAGGAAAGATCACCTGAATAATATTCTATACGCGGACTTGGCGGGGGAAGCTCTCCTTTCTCGAGGCGTGCTTGCAGATTTCTGGTTGCGATACAGATAACTTTACTTGTTGATTGGAGATTGAGTAGATATGACAGAAGATGATGGCCAAGGAGGCCACTGGCACCTGTGAAAACGATAATCCGTGGAGGTGTAACAGGACGCAAGTTTTCGACAGCTGGAATTCCAACATGTTCAGAGTTCGGGCAACACTCTGCCTCCCAATCGATTCCCGAGCCGCTAACTTTCAGTAAATTCTCTTCAGATATCGCCGGCGGAGAGGAGACGGAAGAACCGCCTTCAGTGTTAAAGGTATTTTGTGATAGCTCAGCTGAGCCATGAGCACTCTCTGGTATGGGATTGGGCTCAAGCTGGAGCTGAGGTATAAGCTCTGGTGGTAGCATCTCCACGGCAAAATGGACGAGGTGGACCATAGCATCATTCCCCATGATTTTGAAAACAGGCACTCCAACTTGCAATTGTTTAAGAAACCATGATATGATGTGAACGGAAACGAGAGAGTCGAGGCCAATTTGGTTGCCATGAGCGGCCATCAGGTCCTCATCGCACATTTCCACGTGCAGTATTGTACGAAGTGCGTTTGAGAAGGCAACTATTGCTCTTGTTAGTACTTCTGTAAACAATAATCTCAAGCTACTTCCAGAATGACATCAATCTTACCTTGAACTACATCATGCACTTCCTGCGGTGACTGGCATTTCCGGAGAAGATCCTGCACTGCTGCTGGAGCTGTCGACTTGCTCTGACTCCGCATTAAATCTCTGGCTGGCTGATGCTCTATGAATAATGAGAATTTGGGATCAGAACTCCAGAATGGGGGATTTGAAGCTTTGGCTGGTACTTGGTCTAAGCCAGTAGAAATTTCTGGTCCCTGTAGCGAATTTAGCCGACACCCATCAATAGCCTCGCAAATTGACTGCACAAAGTCTTCCTCGGACAAGCGTAACATGTAATTGTTCTGTGCAATCTTGTCCCAGGCCCGGCGCGCCTCTCTTTTCATGTACCCAGCTCCAATGATGGCACCTCCATTTATAGTTGCTGCGCGAAAACCGCGTTTCCGCCTTTGCGATGCCAGGCTACACATGAAGGCATTGGCTGCAGCATAATTTGCCTGTCCCGGGTTCCCAATAATCGTGTTGAGGGAGGAAGTCATCACAAAAAAGTCAAGTTCGGTATCCCAAAAGATACGATCCAGAAAAATACTGCCGTCAACCTTGGGACGAAGGACATCCGTGAGCTGACCAAAAGTCATGTTATGGATGGAAGTATCTCGCAGGACCATGGCACCATTTATGACACCTACGATGGGCGGTAAAGTCTCGCATATCCTTTGGTGGGCCTTTTTAAGGGAAATTTCGTTAGTGATGTCGCATGGAATTAATGTGACATTAGCCCCATTCCTTTTGTGAGACGCAATCCATTCGGCTGCAATAGCGGGGGCTCGGCTACTCATGACCAGATTCTTAGCGCCTTTGCTAATCATCCAGTCGACGAGAGAGATTCCCAAAGCACCAGACATACCTACGATCCAATAGGTTCTAGCACCTTTGAACATAGGACCGGCATCTAGTCTAGTCGCATAGACTGGCAGCAAAGTGGAAGTTGTCCAGTCGATGATGGTTAGCGGTTCAAGAGGACGCACATTCCGGGATAGATCGGTGAGAGAGATACATTTAGTGGTTGAGAATGACGAACGTCCTTCAGTACATCGGTTACATTGTTGTCGCAAGTACTCAGATGCTCGTTGCAAAATTTCCTTTAGACCAGCGGTGGGGTGATGACTACTCCCAACAGATGAGTGCAAAGTTTTCCCCTTAATTATTTTCAGGTCTTGAGACATAATTGATGCTATATTTGCTTCATTATTGGATGGTTCATTATCATGCTCGGAAAAACCAACAAAAGCGTCTGCGGGTTTAATTGGCGTTAAAAGTGCATCCAATTCAGACCGACTTGCATACTGAGGGATCTTAATCCACGAAGCATCATATTCTTCGTCGTCGGAATCACCTATATATTCAACCTTGATGTTTAAACCAAGAGCCTGAAGGTTCAGCGATTCCACTATGATTTGTGGTGCATTGTGAACTACAAGTCTCTGGCCCTTTTGAATGGTCCGTAGTATCGTCATCGAGACCAGATGAGCAGCTATTGCTCTGACCGTGTCTTGACCTGAGATAGCTGTGCGTTCATAGGAAACTGCACACTTTGGGGAAATGTGAACAACCGAGGTCAAGGAGGGCACAAGTGCTAAATACGATATCCCTGTTTCTGGTAGCAATCCAAATACAAGGAAAAGCTTTCCCGATGGTGTCTCCAGGGCAGAAATGGTAGAGTGAGTTAAATGTAATTCAATTAGCCCTTCCGTAGGTTCAAAATCCTGATATAGTTCTTTTTCGAAAGGGGATAGTTGTTTGAGCATATAGCCGCCACCCATGACTGGTTGCACAGTAATTGGGAAAGGCGATGACTCAAGATCAACATTTCTCAAAACTGGCCGGCGTCCCGCATTATAACGGTCGTTGAGCTCGTCGACAAACTTTAATCGTGGCACGAGTTGCCGCCCATTATCGTCAACAACAATCTCAGGCTCGACAGTCCAGAAGATATTAGGTTTGTCATTCTTTGAAAATGCAGCGTATGATCGAAGAAAAGTCTCTGCAATAGTACTACTGGCGTCATGTCTTTCAGGATCCGGTATATCGAGATGATGGATGCAGAGATCAGGAGTTTCGTGGGTAGCGACCCGTGCAAACGCAACCGTCATGTTAGCAAAGGGTTCATCGCATAGCCGACCACTTGTAACCCATAAGACCATCTTTCCGGGCGCAAGTATCCTCTGGAGAGCATGCAACTGCCCCGCCGTGATCTGGTTGAACACAGGGGAATCAATTTCTGTCAAGCTAATCACAGCGGACTTGCTGTCGATGACCTCGAAGTCAACCTTGGTAAGGGACGTAAAACGATGGATTTCTGTAGTGAAGTTTCTGCCCAAAATGAGTTCGAGTTCTGAGATGAGATTCGAGGTACGAGCAGATCGACCGCCGATAAGGATCAACTTTTCGATTAAGGGCAGTTTGAAATTATCATGGCAAGAAGTGGCAGACAGTGGTTCACGTAAGAAATTTACATAACTATCCACTGCCTGAGAAACAACTGGGAAAACATTGTAAATATCCTCCACGGACATGGGAGGAGTGGTATCAGCACCCGAGAAACCTGTCTTCCGTAGAAGTTGATCCCATTCCATCGGGGAAATTAGTGGTGACAGAATGCGTCCTCTTTCAGTGCCTACCCACCATCCGGAAAGGGTGCCGAAAATGAACCCGCTTGTAGCTGAACAATTTCCAGTCTCGGAGCCTTCACCAATAACTAAGAACCCTCCGGGTTTAAGGAGCTTGCGTATGTTGAGTAAACTACGATCTAGATCACTTGTAGCATGGATAACGAAAAATGCAATGATCAGGTCGAATGAGCCCTCAACAAAGTCTTGCTCAAATGGATCCTTCTCAATGTCTAACGTTTGGAAGACCATCTTACTTTCGTGCTTCCTGAAAGTGATCGAGGCGTTCTCAAAGAACGCGGCGGATATATCGGTGTATGTATATGAGAGGAAACTATCGTTGATTTCGTGGAAGATTGACTTAGTAGCTCCACCGGTACCGGCACCTGACTGGTGGTTAGGCAGCTAAACACAATAGAAGAATATAACAAATAAAGAAGGATTGAAATTGAGTTTTATGAGATGAATTAGAATAGACCATGAAATGAGAATTGAAATACGGGGTATATGCAGACTTTATACATACGAAACTATCGAGAAACCTACCAATTTCTAGCATATGCATATGAGGATGTCGATCTGTAATCTGCTTCACGGCTCGACCTACCCACTTCCCCAGTTCCCTCAAACCTATTCCTTCAGAGTAAGATCTATCCAAGATGTCATTCCCATCAGCCTTAAATTCTTCCAGCATTGTAGTCTCTCCAGCAAAGACACGGGGCATCTGTGTTCCAACAAGATGCATGATCTCGACGTCGGGAAGATGCAAATAAGGCTGACTCGCCTCGAGGACACTCTCCAGCGTATCATTGTACCATTCTTCTTTCCACCATTTATTCTTACCTTTGTCCACTCCTTCCACCACGTACCGTGCATGGTTTAGATACCATTTCGTCGGGAATGTAGTTCGTGCTACGTGGTCCAGTGGCACATCTTTGTCAAATTTGCGCAGGTAGAAAATAGCAATACGCTCTAGAAGACTCGCAGTTTCTCGGATACTTCGTTCCTGCCAAAGCCCACGCGCTGCTTCAAAGCCGTCTGGTCGGTCCACAATCCAATGCATCTTTGAATACATACGACCATTTCCCTCAATTGAAGATCTATCAAGCGGCATAAAGGCTACCCCTTGAAGTTGTACAGCAACACATGGGTGTAACATCCTGCTAGTAGCATAAAGATCCACATCTGCTATAATACTGGCCCCTGATTTCTCGCCGGTGTTGTCAATGCTAAAATCGATGGCTGCATCAACTGGCACTAACTCGGAATGTTCACCTCGACAAGCTATGCCATCTAACAGAGCAGCAGGATTGACCCGAATTTGGCGAACTTTGGTGGGAAGGTGCAGAGTGCGGAGCTCCTCGTCATATGGGTAACTATATGCGAGAATTGCAGATTGCAATACGGTATCTAACTTAGCGGGATGAATCAGAAGTCTAGGAGATGAAGACGTTAAAGATGTTCTAGACATGCTTACTAAGCTACTTGATTTTCTACGTTTCCGCTGGAGTCTAGAAAGTGCACGAAAACGGCCGCTAAAATTGTATCCCAGATCTGCGAGGGCAGAGTAAAAGCGGTCAGTCTCCACATCGATCATATGGGGTAATGT
>LLCD01001213.1:0-12057 GCA_001414355.1 Hymenoscyphus salicellus
CCCTTTACCTGCATTGCTCCGAAATGCCGCTAATCCCCTCCTCGAATCTGCGCGTCCTCTCCTGCGCACATTTAACAGAACAGCGTCAAGCTCATAGACCCCATCATAACACTCGATATCACTTTAAAATTACGTAGGGATATCGGATTGCGCAACATAGCTTTGGTCAAATTTGTCTTGGGAGCTGGGGCTGCGATCCTCACCCGCCCAATAGCTCACCAGTACAACTTCCAACAGCTCCAGCTCCAGCTCCAGCTCCAGCAACCCGTCCCTTCCCGTCACCGGTCCAGCATCAAGCATTTTCCTATTCCTACCTACTGCACGCCTACAATCTTCAGGACTGAGAGGCACCAGCATGAGCACGCACACACCTGCACCATTTGATTTCCCTCGAGATTAAAGATCCAAGCAACCTTAACAGCCGCCATGAACAGCTAATCAATATCCCCGCTACCTGAGTAACCTCGTGTGTAACAGGTCCATCAACATTTCCACAACCGCCGAAAGCATGACCTGCTCCTGTGAACTCAACGACCAGGGGCAAGTGCCAGGGAACACTCTCCATCGCCATGGCTCCAGCTTCACTGATTATCGATTGTCGCTGCACTGGGAGGGATACTTTACCGCACTTTACTTGAATCTCCCTTGGACCTCCCTCCAATGTGCCGCCTCGATTAAACTTTTACCGCATTCGCCGCATTGGGGTGGTGATTGTTGGCTGGTCCATCACCTCATTGGGTATTGCTCCTGTACATCTGCCCATGCGTTGGGAAAACCCACCTGTGTACAACATAAGCTACAGCCATGCAGGGAGTCAGAGGAGACTGACCAGCCACTCAACAACGTCTTTTCTTCCTGGAAGCTTTGTATAGGACAAGGTATCTCGAACTTGTGCATTCCAACAAAACCTGCGGTGAGCATACCGCAAGTTTGCGCTAGGGGGAGTACAAGTTCGATACCATGACGGGATGTCGCTCTCAGATTGATGGTACACCTACTGGGCATAACATCAGCAAACTTAGAAGCTTCAAGGAGAAAAGGAAGTTGGAGATAACCAACAAGGATGTGGAATGCTGATGTTGACAACTGCTAGTGTGATTGTTAACCGAAGACAGCTGAGCCTCCCACTCACCAACAGTATTCTGATAGGTGTTGAATGAGTCTTGCTGTAGCACGAGCTATCTTGTTCGCTTCAGAAAAGGGCATTGTAATTGTTTATTCCCGTCAAGCACAGCCTTTCTATATGTTTATCTTTTTACACTCTCCAAATTATGCTCACTTGTTGTCATTTTTACTTCGTCTCTATCAGACTCAAGCCCTTGCAAGTCATTATTTTATTTCCGCATCACGGGCCGGTCCAGTGCTGCTTGTCAAATGTGCCTTGCGTCTCAACGAAAAAGAATGCCATGGGTTATCCCCCAGAGACCGGCCCGAGTAGCCTTTGTTGGTTTGTTTGTTGTTGGATCTGGAAGGTGTGTTGGTTCTCAGGATACATTGACATACATCAAAGGTACCGAGAGCTTGGTCCTGTCATGTTGATCAGATGTACCTCTACTTTACCGAGTAAGTAGGTGATGAAGTCATCAGACCTGATTGCACAATTCTCGGTGAGACCCGTCGATACGACGTTTAGTCAAGAGATTAAAGAGGATTGGTAAGAGAGGGTTTGACTGGAAAGTCTCCTGGCCTTTTCGACGAGTCAACTTTTATCCAGTCGCGGGTTTCATCGGGACTTTATGGTTTAACCAAAAACCAAATCCCAATGTTCTTATACTCTGAATCAGTACGCCCCAGTATGTCCAAACGTTCTGGTAATCTTGTTTAGTCGTACATTTGTTTTGCTTGTTTTAATTCTAAACCACTGCAGTCTAGACCCCTATCGTGATTTTGTCCAGCATTCTCCATAGAACCTTTAATGTCACTCAAGCTACATGTCCCAGACATTCCCAACCCCTATCTTATTTTAACCTTTACTCTTCCTGTATTTTATAAGCCTCAAATAACCAGCCTCAAAAAGGAAGAACGGATTTTTCTGGGACTTTCTCCTGTCATGCTCAATTAAGAATCCGAATGAGGGTTGATATTAAGCTTTAGGGGTTTAGAATCAATCCTCCGTAATGGGATGATACCTGGAGTTTTCTGTTTCCCAGTTCTTGTTTCGGTAATCAAGAAGCTGTCTCGTCTCATGCTGGACCCCGAGTAAACGTCTTCTGAACTCCTTACTCGGCAGTCATCCAAGTACGTGGTAGTCACCCGACTTATCCGACGAGACAAGACCCTGTGAGAAGGTTTAAGCCTCAATATAAATAGCGACTCGTAGGAAACTTAGTTGCAGGTATATTATAGTTCACCGGTAGTGTTTTCGAACAAGGTCTAGGAATCGGTCTGAAAACATTTCGAGAAACGCGCCGATTCTTGTTGGGAATAGCCTTGGGATGAGGACCGGGACTAGACTGGACGGGGATGGGTAAGCGACTCGTGACAGAGTGGATACTACCAAGTTAGAGAGTCGGATTCGTTCGGTTTGGATTTTCGGAACTGATTTCTGACAAAACAGCTCAGATTAAGGATTGAAGGGATCAGCAACTGCGAGACGCAAATATTTCTTTACCAGTTACTATGGTTCTTGAGGATATGGGGTAAGTTTTCAAGCACCTTGCGAAGCGAATTTTGACATTGTGTTTTGGCATCACGTGTGACGGGAGGAGGATAGTCATGTGATGCAGGAGCTCAAAGCGTCCAATGCGATTGAAGCTTTTGGTCTCCATCTTTATAAGCGACACTTTAACTCAATTTTCACTGCATTATTTGTCAAAATGCAGGCACAAACTCGGACATTGTGAGAATATTGTTGCTTTTCGGATGGCAATTACATATGCAAGTTCTTCGTTTCCACTGGAATGGTTTCTATCCGAACATTTCAAGATGATGGTTAATTGTCCTCACGGCAAGAGCGATAGCGAGGTCTTCCCGTAGGACCCGTACAGCGTTGCAGCCAGGGCCGGATATGATGAGGGCCGAGAGAAAAGAGGGCGGTCACTGGTCACGAGTATGGGGGGTCGTTTCGAAACATGCTGGAAGGAATGTTGGGAAGAAATGTTTTGGTTTCAACAGTCGACGAGACGAAATGTCGAGCATGCGATGCGGAGGATTCATCATGGTCCCGACTCCAAAACACTCCGCACCGCCTGGTTGACGCCTTGTTGCTGGCTGTCTCGCTTCGTCGCCGAGAGGAAACGCATCAGTAAACAAACCCACCATGAGCTTCGGCACACATATTTGCGTATCAACCGGCTTCGCTGCGACAAAGGTCATCCAAACTCGTGTTCTGCAGCGCGGCATCACAATCCGACGATGACGACCGCATGCTGGGCACCGTCGGATCTCTGACAGCGGTTGAGATGGCGGGGCTCATGCACCGTCGTCTGGGGACAGCCTCAGACTCTCTCGGTATCAGAAGCGCTGCCAGGCATTTGGTTGGATGTGGCGCGGCTCAAGGGAAAGGCCGTCGAGACCATTCCCCTGCTGCAAAGAGAAAGAGGCTCTCTCTTCGAAGCTTGCTCGAAGTCGAAGCATCAAGCATCGCCAGATTCGCAACTTTCCATGATGATGATCCATGAACCATGAACCATCCGATCATCCTGCGCCTTGCATTTCCTCCCTGTCCTGCCAAGAGCTTGTAAGGCCAGCAAATTAAGGTCGCTCTTCAGATGCTTTACGCCAACTCGTGTGGATGGTGGGATGAAATGGACGAGATGGGACGACCTGGCATCAAATGAGCGATTCGATGAACCCAGATGCGCTGCACGCAATCGGACGCTGACCCTTCCGAACCTCGCAATTTCTCATGTGCTTTTCTCCGCAGAAGAAACATTTCGTTCATTCGGCCAGCGACGGTCAGCACAGATAAACAGCCTTCCTGATCTTCACTCGGATCGCTGTTATCCTCGGAGTGATATGTTGTCATGACCGTCACCGCCTCTACCAATAACTCTGGGCTGGGTCAGTCAACTGTAGGAACGGAAACTCCGTACTCGTGGCAAATCATGCAGAATTGATAGTCGTCCATCTGAACTACTCTCAGGCCTCGCAAATCATGACACAAGCATGGCAGTTTATCCAACTCGTTGAGCGGACGAGGTCGTTCAGTCAAGTGTCATGCATGTCAATCTGCCCTCTTCCAGAATCACTGCATTAACCAAATGGTCATGGCAACTTCATTTGCAGGCTGCAGATTCAGATAAACCCCTCTACTAGACGACAGAACCATCTCACTGGGTGTAGGCAGCGCCTAGCGTTATATCGACCTGTCTAATGTTTTCCCTCTGAAGCTGGGGAAGTTAGGAATTAACTCAGATTTGGTTGGTGAGATCTTATCTGCGCCCTACGACTTTTTAAACGCCTCCGGAAAAAGCTAGTTTCTCGAAACAATGGCTTGGTCTTTGGCCATTCACCGCTCCGGATTCGTGTGGATATGCTGGCCATCGTGGAGAGACCAGTGGCCGTTTTACGTCGTCCCGTTTTCTCTCCGCTCAGAGTTTTGCCCAAGCCAGTGCTGGTGGTGGCCAGTATGGGCTAGCGACCCCGAAATTCTCAATCGAGGTCCCCTGGAAGTGGCTCGAGGGTTCAAAATGCTTGGTATCGTTTCCGCAGGGGTCAGTCCTGACAGGAACGACAAGCGACCTCGAGCGCGTTTCGCATCGCAACTGTAAACACACATCGTCAGAATTATCCCCAAAAATTGGACGGCGGCAAGCAGCGATTGCCATCTGATGTTAGCAAGGCACAACGCAATTATTTGCTGGAATTATCAATTATGGGGAGAGTCTCCTCCATTCCAGTTTTTTTTCTCCATCGAGTGATGTTCTTGCCCATCGCGGTGCCAGTGCTGGGAGGGTCGTTGTCGTTCTGGTGTTGCGAAGTCGTGCACTTGAGACCAAACGTCAAACAGAGCCGGCCAAGCATTGTTGCAGAAAACGGATGATAGAGATATCCCAATTGAGACGTGAAATCAAGGCTTGCATAATGAGAAACTGGTGAGCCGCCCCACCCCAATCATCACGGCCTTGGGGCGGCATGAGGAAGCTTGCAAGATTCAAAAGAACTCGACGCACGGGTCCTGGGCTGCCACGATGCCCGGCTACTCCAGACGATCCCATGTTGAACCGAAGTTCCCTATATGAACCTGCCAGGCCGCTTCTGTTCTTGTCTTTTTTTCTTCTCCTCCTACACTTGACGTTGACTACACTCTTCCGCAGCTAATAATCACTCTCTTTTATTGCCCCAACTGGCTTGGCTGCTTACATTCTTTTTTTGTAGTATATTGCGTTTTTAACCATTGTTATTATTTTATTCCCCGCATACTCAAACCCCATTTTTACATTTGAACGACATTTCGAACTACACAAGAAATTACATTCTACAGCAGCTCCGGACTGCCCTTTTTTATACAACCCTTCGATTCTATTACTTGCTGGATCAACGTGCCTATTTACCAACTATATTCTTATCAAGACGTTTCACTTTATAACGATCAACGATTATCATGTCTACCCCAACGAACCAAATGAACACCGCCAGCCTCGTCGCTCCAACCAACTATTCTCCCATTGACGCCGTCAACAGACACGATTTTGGGGTTCAGAAGAACAGGAAGGCAGCTTCGACTGGTGGAGGCAGAGCATGGAGCGAGGATGAGGTATGGAAACGTGATATTACCAGGAATACTTGAATCGGAACTGACGTGGATCATAGGAAGTTTATCTTCTTCAAACCCGCCTCCAGAAGATGCCATACAAGCACATTGCCGCTCACTTGAAAAAGACCGAGTTGGCTTGTCGCCTTCACTACCATCAATTGTCCCACGGAAGCAACCGCCGCAAGCGAACCGGCTCCGTTGCCTCCAGCGCTGGATCTGCAGTTCACTCTCCTGTCCTTCAGACCACCATGCCATCCCCAATCAACGAGTCCGTAAACATGCAGGCCAATTCCCCAGCATATACCTACTCTCCACAATCCCCATCCCAAATCCAGCTCCCATCCGCCTCCACCCTTCTCCCTCGCTCCGCTTCCAACAGCCCACCACGCACACTCAACCACCCTGTTGCCATCCTACCGAAGCCATCTGCTCCTCGTCGTGCGCTTTCCGACTCGGCAAACAATGCACCACTCCGTCTCGACTGTGGTATGGCTACCAACCCAATGAGCGTCCAAAGCGTTGACAAGGAACGCCTTCGCCAGATCTATGAAGCACACCGTGCCTCATTCTGGAGCGTCATTGCCACCGAGTATGGACCAAGTGTCTCCCCATACCTCCTCGAGGAGGCATGGAAGCAAGGAATCGTCTCCCACGCCCCACCAACCCCATGTATCTCCCCAGATACCGCCCACACCTCCAGCAGCTACCAGGGCTACAACAGCAAGCCAATGCAGCAATTGCCCACTCCGGTCCAGGAGAACAAGAACAACAGCGCTACTAGCATCTCTGCACTTTTGGGCATTGTAAGTTTTCCTCACATATTCTGTTTATAATGAATGTAATGCTAATTAATTCTTCAGGACGCTAGCCCTCGCAGCCCAAAGGAGAGAGAATTGATCAAGCGTATGGAAGAGAACCGAGATGTCGTCATGGCATAATTTACCTTAGTCTTTCAACAAAATCTCTCTTCCTTTCGCAATCCAATTACACCTTTAAAACACAAGACTCTTCATTCTCTCTTCTCTTCTTTTTACTACAAGTAGGGGGCACAACAATTATATTAGGAATGGGGTTTTAATTAGTGGGCGCGAATGGATTGGGGATTCTCTTGTCGTACTTTTTCTTACTTTGGGTTGGTGTGGATTTGGAATTTGGGGGGGGGGGGAGCTTTCTTAGTTTTAACTAACACGAAGTTTGTTTTCTTTTTTCCCAACAAGAACTCGAGATCGTGTTTTTTATGATTTGATGGAATTTACGCGGAGGGGGGTGGTACTCTCTTTGGATTTTTTTATTTAATTGTTGTTGTTGCCTTTTTTCTTGGAGGAACAGTTTGTTGTTGTGTAGGCTGTTTTTTATTTGGTGTTGGTGTTCATTTGGTGATGGGTGGGGAGGTGGAAAAGACATTTCTGGATTCTGATATAAGAACTCAAAAGAGAAAATTAAAATTTATTGGCGGAGGATCCATTTTTTTTTGTTATCCTTTTTGTATGATTGAGAGAGGGGTCGAGAAGAAAAGAGGAAAAAGCTCTTATTAGTTGCTTAAAGTTGTTTAATGCTTACTATTACTACCTACATCTCTATCCCCGTCTCTCTTATTTTCTCTTCTCATTTTCCCACACTTTCCTTCCCAACTCCAAATCCTGGGGCTCCTCGGCCAAGCCAAAAAAAATCCAAACGGCAAACGTCTAAACAAGCTCGAGACAAGCAAATGGGTAGCTCCACCTTATCCTTGTTCTTCATGTTACATACCCCTGTTTGCGCCTGAACTTCGCCGGTGAACCGAGACGGATGAACGAGCCCCTTCTTGATGGGGGAGGGGTGCATCCTTGTCGGTTCCAGTGTTGAACCTTCAGGGTTTTCTGGAATTGCTGTCCTTTGACTGCCTTGGGGCTTGAGGCTCTGCGGTATTGATTTTGTCGGTCGGGAAATGAGGATGGAGGGGTAAGTGGTGATGTTTCAGATTAAGTACTCTTTTTCGCACGAAAACTTGGGTTTTTCTGTTCGTATTGCAATTTGTTAAATTTCTTTGGTCGCTTGAAGTTTTGAGGTCGGGGTTTTCCTTGATAGTTCGTAGGGAGAGTGAGCATCGTTCTCATCGAGCCACACTAAATAATCTATTGAGTTGATGAGTTTGTTTTACATATATTTTCGCTGCCTGGTGGCGGCTTAACTCATTGTGGCCCAACTTTCTGACAACATTTTCATTTTGAAAAAAAATTGGCTAGAAGCTCTTTGGATAATCGCGAGGTCCACCCAGTTGAGGAGTCAATTGTGAGCAGTGAGGCTCCCAGAGATCTCGATCTCTTGATTATTATACGCCCCCGCTTTCCCGTTCAGCTCGTCAGCTCGAATATTGTCGCCGCCTTTAGCCCCAATGAAGCCTTTTCATTTGCGCCATGAAAACAAGCGAATGCTGCCACAATCTTATTGATGCTTAGTTATAGAAATCCGCCTGTAATTTCCTAATGTATTCGATAATGTGACCCCAATTTCCAATTGTCAGATATGTTTAGAATGTTTCACAACGCCCTCCATCCTTCAATTGTCAATTATATCCAATTACAGATGTGAAAACCAGGGCTTCATTTGCAAGGTTTGGGAGCTGAAATGGACTCGGCAATTTTGCCCATGCGCTGTGCGATGCTTTCATTGAAGCCGTAGCTTAATATTATTCAAGGGAAGAAATATACGTAGCCTCATTGCTCTTCATTGAAGTGAATGATAAATCCAGAAAACACCCGGCTTGGTTTCCATAAACCCTATCCTATCAGAGTACGACACAAACAATGACGAGCAACGCTCTCAATGACCCAGTGCAACAAAAGCTTGTTGGGGAACAGGTAAGTACAGTCACGTTTTTTTGCTAGGTGCACCTCTGAGAAATCATAGGCCATTTTCAAGGGCGGCCAGCCTTCTCCATCACTTCAAATAGAGTTTGAAGCGCCGGATGTTGATATTGTTGCGATTTGGAATGGGGAGAAGTATATATGGGAAGATAAGGGCCCGGTTGAGCGTGACTACGAGGATGACAAGTCGAAGGATGAGAAGGAGGTGAACGAGGCAGGAGCGAATCCAAAACAAAATCCTAACCCTAACTTGGGTAACTGGCTAAAAAATCCTCGGATGCTTCCTAGCAATGTTCCGCAAAGTCGGATCTTTGAATTTCTCTACTCCAAGAAAGAAGCCTCAATCCAGAATCTCAAAAATCTCACAGAACGCTTTTTACGTTGCTGTTCGGAAGTTGGCATTACGACCGAATCCGCAGACAAGAAGCCAATTCGACCGGTTATCTTCATCGCTTATGGCCATGGGGGTCATGTTCTTGAGCTTGCAATTATGATATCTTACAATAAACAGCCTCCGACTTCATTAATCACCCCGCCGCCACTAGTGGCAGCGGTTGTGCACGTCGCTGGTTCTTCTGGAGAAGCAAACACCTCAAACTCAACGACGAGAACATCACCGCCAAAAACCTCGGGGAATCTAAGTCAACCGACAAACAAGCAACTGTACACGAAAATACAGCTCCAAAAGAGTTAGCTGAGAGCAAAAGGGACGATGTGTCGATGATCAAAGGTTTGTATTTGAGCGCTGTGGCCGGAATTGTGTTGCATGGAGGAACACTCTTCAAACCCCAACCAAATCGGTGGTAGAGAGGAGGATTACTTTGGTATCGATTCCTGGCCAAAAAAGAGGTACAAGCATCACACCACGCTGCGAGAATAGATTAGTGACATTTACGGTTGGGAAAGAGAGAGAGAAGACAAACAAACTATAGAGGAACATCCCTTGAGGGTAGTCATGGTTGATTAGCTATGGCTTTGGATGCTCGGAGGTATGACTTCGAAGTATCTTTCTGTTTCAGTTTATTGCGTTCTGAAAGGTTAACTTCTTGACTCAGATGTCTTGATCACGAGTTTTCCCAAGACATGGGGTCAAACTAATGGGAGCAAAAATCATGATATGCTTGCCAATTTGTTGGAACATATTCGCAGTCCCAGAGGAGAACCAATTTCTTCCGTAGAAGATCTTGCGATCATGATTGTGCAACGGTGCTCCACCGTACTCACAGCAGATCCCAAGCTACTGTTTCCACTTCAATCGTTATTGGAAGTATAACAGGAGTTTATTGGTGATGTGGTAGGCTCTAACACACCCTTGTCGTTCTCTTAAAAGCGTATACTAACTTACTATAGTCAGCAAAAGAGGCAACCTTCAGAAAATTCAACAAAAATCTCAAACTTCATTCCCTACTCTACAAGCGGGTGAAGAGTGGAGACGCGAAGTCAAAGTAATCACGGAATTTAAATATCGTGATTTCGTTATGGACAAAATCCGACAGTCGCATGAAAATCAAGAACCCGACTCTAGTGATACAGATGAAGAGATGTTTCTTCCGAAGCGTAAATACCTGATGCTGCGGAATAGGATACGTTACGGCCAAATGGAAGGGATCAGAGAATTGGTCCTGAAGTTTCAATTGGAAATGCTTGAAGATCCTGAGAAACAAATTTCGAAGCTCCTCGATTCCTTTAACGACATAACCAAGGAGACATCGCAGCTGATTGAGATAAGAGATATCATTGACGAGCTCGGAATGCTTGGCGAGGTCTAGGATGAACAAATGAAGGTTCTAAGTGCTTTTACGGTCGCACTCAATCAATTCATTTCAAACAGGACGGTGAAGAGCTCGGTAGCACCAGCAGAAGAGGGCGACGGGAAAGGCAAGTCCGGCCTCAAAGATAAGACTCTAGTTGAACGTTCCAAATTTGTAACGACCAGGGAAAAGACGAAAGTTCTGAACAGCTCCAAACATTCAGAAAAACCCAAGAAATGGAGCTGTTTGTAGAAAAAGGACAGGTTCATTGCGGGGAAATAAGGGCACTTATTAAAAAGCCCAAAGATACACTGATTGCGGTAACTGTATGTTCAATGTGTTAGTCTGCGATGTACTAACTGGCAACAGAGAGAAACCTTCTGGACTTAAAACAAAAGCAAGCAAATGCAGCTGATGGCAGGACAACAAGAATACAAGCGGAGCAGACCGTGAAACAAGGGAAGGTAGTTACATCCAGCCATATCAAGTTCTTGATTTCTCACTGACATGCATTTGGACCCTCATATTATTCACAACTGTTACTATCATATTTCTTCCGCTGTCGTTCATGACAGCTTTCTTCTCAATTCCCGTAAACGACTGGCCAAAGCACGAAGATGGAACATCGGCATTCGATCTTTCTTTCGTCTCACGATTTATATGTAAGTATTGTGTAACATCTCCAATATCGACGATTATTTACTAACTGCTATAATGTCCCTATATGATTGGTGTGAGTGAGCGTTGTATTTTTGATCGTCGCCTTCAAAATCAACGCGCCGATGTAGAAATTCGACAAATGGAGAAGAAAACTCCAGCTCATCTTGATGGATATCCCCAGTTACCGGAAAAGGTTACTCATTAGATTTTTATGGTTTACATATTCCGTATCATATCCGACCCTTTGGCTACTTACACACGCGTGGGAACTGGCCTGGGAAGTTACCAACATGTGTATCGATTGGGTGGAAGATCTTGTTGACTGGATAGAGGATGTAATTTCTGATTTTTATGAGAAGCTTGGGTCAGTTTCTTGGCCCTGGAAAAAGAAGGAGAAGGATAGAAGCAGAACCCCGGATGTTTAGAAAAGGGTTACTCAGGTTCCTTGTGCGCGAAATCCACTTTCTTTCCAAGGTACGATGTATATAATATTTTGATCGATTAACCACTTTCATCTTGACGTATGCAGTTGAATAGTAGCTGAGCTATTTTGTTTCGATACTACTCTTACGCTTGCTGTCGTTTCCGGAAAATAAGAGGTGGAGAAAATGTGACATAAGTCACATGACTGGACATAATCCTTGGAACGTCTTCCACGAACTCCCTGCGAATATAATTGGAGAGCAAGACTCTCTGACAACAGTTCTTAAAGAAGCGGAGCCCAGAAAATGCACCGCGGACAATAAACCACAATGTCATTATTTTAAACACGGGTGGGTTTTCTCGTAACGCCACAGGGGTCTGTAAGGTGACAGACCTCGCCTCAGCAGACAGCGGAAACTATCTTAAACCCTCCCTCCATCTTAAACAGTTTACCTCAAGACCCACACCTTTGGGGTTCAAAGAAGTTGGCACCTCCAACTTCCTCGAACCCCACTCTCCACCTTCAATCCTTAGCTATTCCACAAGTAACTTCTTACTCGAAACCTTCTCCTACCCCAATCACCGCACGCCCAAAAGAATATCGAATATCAAATTACAAGATGAACATCATAAGAAAAGATACCCTCATCACCTCTCCACCATACCCTGCTCTAAAATG
>LLCD01001214.1:0-12042 GCA_001414355.1 Hymenoscyphus salicellus
CGACCCAGAAGCTCTAGGTTCGCTGTTTGGTAGAACATGATTTGAAGGCCTTTTTAACAAATCCCATCACTGTAAGCAGGCGCTCAAATTGGACAAGTCTTAGGTACGTTTCAAAAATTGTTCTTTCTGATTTACAATTCATCGGAATCACAATTAGGCTTATATGTTGGATCTCTTCCAAAACTGATCAGTATCAGAGTATATGTACGCTATGTACATACAATGCAAATGCCTAATATTCCCAAAAAAACTTGCTCCACAAGTTCCCACAACGCCATGCTTTCCCAAAAAGTAGAGATTTCAAGAGTAACTTTTTAATAAAATCCCCATGACCAATTTTGCGCCGTCAAAAAAAAAATTCCAAAAGCAATCTGATATATATATCAGGGGGTATATCTCCACCAAATGCGACCCGGGGTTCTGTTCCGTTTGCCCTGTAGAAAAAAAATCATGCTCATGCCTCCCAGTTTTTATCAACATAAAAACAAAATAATCAAAAAGGAAAGGGTTTGTATCCCAGAAAGCCAGCCAAAAATGTGGTGGATATCAAGTGGATATTTTAATGTCCAAGAAATGCTCAAGATCTAGAAGATGTGGGTCTTGAGAATTGACTTGAAGGTCGCGATCCGGACATTGTAGAGGATCCCTCGCCGCCGTTGTGGTGAGAGGCGGCTGGCGAATGTTCAGGGGAGAGAGAATCGAGCGGAAGCAAGTCATCGTAATCTGGGATTGGCTCGCCGTCGTAAAGCTCTGTGTTTGCGTATGCAGGTGGGCTAACTGGGACGTTTTCATATAGGGGTGGCGCCTCCTCATCCCATGAAATGCCCATTCCTGCTCTCTCTGTAACAGTGATGTTGAAATGCATTCTGAGAACACGAGCTGCTCCAGTCGGGGTGACCTGGTTGGGCTTCTTGAGAGGTGCGAGTTCTTCGGCAACAATCATCTCGACAACCAAGACATGCGATACCTCAGTTCCATCTTCGGTCTTCATATCGCAGACTGGGTGGGCGTCCGGGCGGATACCAAATGGAAACTCGAGCTCAATTTCTCCATCTGTTGAAGAGTAATCTGCCTTCCAGCCTGATTTGAGTTCGCTAGAGCCAATTGTGCGTGTATCCTGATGAGGGACGCCCTTCTTTGCTCCCTCAGCAGCGCCCGCTTTCAAAGCATGCTTCGCACATGCTGGGGAAATCTCCTTTTGGGTTTCGTCCAATCGCCACGTCACACGCTTCAACTTCCATTGTGTCTGCGTCTTTGCCACTTCATTACGCTTCACAACGCCGTCCATCTTCATTGCCATGGTAGATTCGCCAATGGGGTGGATAACGTTCGGTAGGTGGCATTTCGCGGTGAGGTTGGTGGGAGGGAATATTCTGATACTATGGCGGGGTTCGGGTGAGGGGTAAATCGCACGCTTGACATCGAGTTGCCGAGATAATTTGAGGGGCTCTCCGATTTTGGGTACCATCACAGCCTTCAAGACATAATCGACGGTAGAGAGGGCGGCCTTCGTGGTGGCGGGGAGGTGTCCTGGGAGGAGGAAACTCCATGGGAAGTCGTGTTCGCCTAGAAGGAATTAGTATACCAATGATATCACAACTGCAGATATTGTCTTACCTCGTTTCAGTGTCGCTGGGCCTTGGAGGAAATTCCAAGAGGTGAGCTCGGTCTCTTGGTGCAGGCATTCTTGACAGTGAGCATGAAATGGCTTCTTTCTTCCCACTTGCAACTCCAATACCATCTTGAAAGACTCAATAGCCATGAAATCCTCTTCGATGTTCAATTTGAGCATACCCGAAAGGAGCGCACCGGTGCTTGACGCCGCAGGGCCATAGAAGACCAGAGGTGGCGATTCGATGACCGCATCCAATCTGGCGTGGTGGTTTTGGAGGGAGGTTCTGTTGCTGGTCTTGGGAGAGTGCATGCGAGGGAAGGAGAGTCGCTTGTGTGGGTGGGGAGCGCCATCCCTGCGAGACTCGGACATCTTGACGCTTCGATCCGAGTGTAGAGAGGAATTTGAGGAGGAAGGAGTGCGCTCGGAAATGGAGGGACGTGTTGATTGGGAGATTGAAAGTCGTCTTTGGGGCTTCTTGGCCTCTTGTACTTCTCCAATATTCGACGAGAGCGATCGAAAAAAGGCGAACGGCGCAACGACCTTGTGGGGCATCTTGTTGATGGCACTGGTTGAGTGCTGGCTGCTGGTGGCTCTGTGCTAGGTGGCCGAGATTTCCAGGGGTTTGGAGGGGAGGTAAGCCGAGGTTTTGACACGGCAATAGGTCGTCGCTATTGAACTTAGCTATGACGAAATTGGCCGAAAACGGGTGTCGTTTTCTGAATCGTGGTGATTGAGGTTATTCCAAAGTTTTTCCTTCGTCAGCCATGTGTTGGGAGTGAAAGGGTTGATATGGTGGTGGAAAGAGGGGTTGTTGCTGGTCTTTGAGAGTCGATGTGTGGTGTGAGTAAGTCGCTTCTGTCACCGGGTCGTTCTAGTACCTCAGTCTTTCTTTGTTCTTCTTCTCAACTCTTAAAGCACCGCGCTTTCTTTCGTTTGAATCTGGATCTGGACTCGGCGTTTTCTTTTCCGCCGCAAAAGAATCAGGGCGGGGCCCTCTGGTTTTATACTCTCTATGTTTGCTCTGACTGTTGCTGCGGGTGGAGACCGAGCATCGATGTCACCATTTATGGATTTGAGGTCGCGATGCTAGACGCCTTGGCCATCACAGCAACAGAACGATGGAGAACTACAACTGGGCTACAGGATGGCTCAGATCATCGAGTGGCATGTCCCAGGGGCGGGACCTCACTTGGCCGCCGCAATTCGACTCTTCCAAGCTCAAGCCAGCAAGTCATTTGCGCATGGAAGGTGAAAATCCGTCTGTAGCCTTTTCCACCCCCCCCTGTTCCTCTTACGTTTAAGCGTCCTCTTTTCAGGCACACGAAGACCCAACAAATGCACGCCTTCAACGACACCAACTTCAAGGCGAGACGTCGTACCATCCTCGTTTGATTCAGATTTGCCCTGTTATTCGTCCTCTTATTCCCCTCATCAATCCTTTGGTCTGGCCTCAATTAGCTGACGTGATTTCGAGAAATCTACATTATCAACCCTCAACACCATCACATGAGCGCCACGAGCCTACGCCCCAGACTACCGAAATGCGGAGAGCAGAACCCCTAAAGCCTCTGGAAGCTCTCACGCGCACATGTCGACGGAAATCACGAATCATTGTCTAGCAACCGCGAGTCACCGCTGGAGCTTTCAAAAGACAACAACAACCCATCAAGGTGGAGCTCTCTCTGTTCACCGCGAGTCTGCAAGGAGATGATTATTCTTAGCTGGCCATTCCTGGTTACGCTTGAAGTTGAAATTTCCGGCTGTCGTTAGTTTGCGTTCATCCTCGCCTTGAGACCCACGACCTCTCAGCCTTAAATTGGAGCTCTCCCGGCGCTGGTGGAGCTGCATTGGACTTTTCAGCCGCCCATGACTCCTCTGAAAAGAATTTTTCGTTGGCTCGTGTTCAACTCACTTTGGCAGGGCAATTGTTGGACCTTGAGCTCTTAGCAATTGAAGTCTGAAATTATATACTCAAGTGGTCGAGTGTTGTTCAGTTGGGAAGATCTTGTAACTCCTTTGAGGGACTACTGTAGACCCATCACTACACGAGCGTGCTGTCAGATTAGATGCATGCAACAATCAGTCCACAAGGTCATCTACTCTACGAGATACTTTACATGAAGACATCTGATCGGGGATTTCTCTGCATTCCAGAAGCTTGCACTCCGTACTCCGTACTTTACGGAATTGAGAGACAGTAAGCCATCACACGTTGGTTTAATTGTGTCGTCAGCCCTCGCCGATGTCGCCATCCCCAGATTCCAACGAGGGGCCATTGCCAAGCTTAAACTGGCAAGCCGACTTCCGATCCAACTCCCCAATGAAACAACTTACATTCTCGGAGGCTTGTGTGGTGATACAAAAATATCAATTCGACTCGTCAACACCAACAATTGACTTTCCTTCTGGAAGTGGCGGACTCATCATCCGCCCAAATTGCCAACCAAATTTCTTATGTTGGCGTCTAGCGTCCACCTGCATTTGAAGTGCGGGGAAAGCATTTCACCCAGCTTGAAGGACAAAATTGCTTTGTCTTTTCCCCGCAAATTGAGGTGCGGATTGTGTGAGGCTTTTGATATTTCGATTTTATATCTCCTCGGAGGCGGTCATGTGCTCAACGCCCCATAACGTCACTGCATTGGGGCATCGAACCCCGGATTGGTACCTAGATTCGACATGTTACACATCGCATCCTTTTATGGCAACAAAAGCACACTTGATGCAACTTCAATTTCAAAATGAAGTAATGGAATCTATTTATTCGCCATCCTGGAGACGGGCTGCGAAATATTGAAACTTGCGCCAGGCGGGCGACGGGCGTCACCACTCATCTTCAACATTCGTGATCCTTCACATCGGGCACGTTTTTCCCTCTTCAATGGATGAAGCTCTCCTTTCTCCGCCATTTCCAGTTGCCCGACCTAAAAAAATGGCAGGGTTACAGCATTACATAAATTTTGGGATCTTCCCAGGGATCTGTGTAGAGCTCCACAAGCCCATAGGATCGCTGGAGCCGGCTATGAAAGGCCTTGGACGACCACGTTTCCCATTGCCAGATTTTGTCTCGAACAAGTCCAATTTTTCCAAAAATTGTTTCGAATTTACTCGATCATTACTCGATTATATCCACAATTATCACGAGTTTTTCTCAAGGAGCTCCACCAACGAAGCACAGACATTGGTGACTGGTCGCCTCAATAGTCAAACTCTAAATAAGCCCTTTTCCATGACGTTTCTAACCGACTTCTAGCATCTATTCTGAGCTTGTTTTGAGGTTGCTCGTGTGGCGGGAAAACCCCCGATTGGATATTTCTCGGGATTTGAGTTGCGAAGGAAAAGTTTTCGTCGGGACTTTTTTGATTTTGTGGACCAGGAACAAAATTCTTCCTCGAGGTCCATCAGGGAGTCACGAACAGCTGATTGCTTTGATCCAAGCTCCTTCGATGGCTGGCGGGTAATTAGCGCAATTTGGTACGAGCGCTTTGGTTTGAGTGGTGTTCTGGATTGAAAACACCGGAAGGTCTTCCGATGGGAGCTATGGTGTTTCGGTGCTCTCCGATGGTGCTTTCACATTGGGATCAGAGGAAGTAAATAGGAAGTATATGTCGTTCTCTCTTCTCATTTCAGAATCAAAATACTTCATATTTGAAGTCAATTCCTTGGGGATCATTTTCTCGTTGTGATTTGGAGAACTACGTTTCATTTTCAAGTCATTTTCGTATTCAAAATCCCTCATTCGCTACAACTTACAAGCACAGCCACAATTTTTTCTATATTTACGCTGCCTTCGCAACTTCTCAAATCTCATCTTCCTCACTAGCTCTCCGTAAATTATGTTTCTTGTTTTTCAAGCACTCAAGAAAATTCCTAAACAGACATTGATACACAATACAACTTCATTGCCCACTATCAGGTATGATCTTACAAGCCTCCCGCTCCCGCGTGGAAAATAAAGTTCACCAACACTACCTCGAATGAAGCACAACACTACTTCGGCCCAGACGAAACTGTTGCTGCAGAGGTGAAGTCCTGACTGCCCACAAAAACTGCAGTAATGCTTTCGTTTGGGACGAAAAAGTTATTTCGCGATTCATGTTTCGCTTTTGTAATGGCTATAAAACGTCCTAGTAGAGGTCATCTAACAGCTCTCCTTACGTGCCTTGCATTGGGCCTCGAGCTTAAACACCGCAAAATTGTGTGGGGAACTCCATCGTGGTCCCAGTGGAAATGCCGAGACTGGTATCCAGCTCCCCAGTATTGTCTAGACTGCCATTTAGGTGGATACTCACTCGTGTCTGGACTCTGGACTTTCGTGCCCCTTTCTATCAGGATGGGGTGAGCTATTTTCTACGTGACACACCGCTTGACCTGAAATTATGTATTGATTAAGTGAGCTATTGGTTGTACTTGTTTCAAAAGATGTGAACTAAAATTATGTTAGTACTTTTTGGCATGTTTACTTCGAGTGCCATTGCATTTTCTCAAATCTGCAAAGACAGTATTCACAAATGTTTAATTGTCACTGCAACAACCAGGTTCGCTGTTTTGCTCTCAAGTTGAGAATCTGCTGAGGAAGAGGATGGTGGGTCACTTAGAGGAGGAAGTAATGTACCCGACATTCGAAAAGTTGATATTGATAACGGTTGCGCTTTATTTGTCTTCATTCTCGATGAAATAGAGAGTCTTGATGTCAAGGAAGCCATTGCCTCGATGTGCTCCTCCTCACTTCTAACTCTCACAAAATGTGAATAATACAACCGCGTTCCAACCCTGGATACCAATTCAACCTTCCCCAGCCTGCATCCATTAGACCTTTCAAATCAACTTCCCTGCATCCGCGCCAACAAACTCGCATTCTCAAACTTGCAAAATCCCACATTTACTTGCGCACCTTCCGTCGAACCAGCAATATCATGCAGCTCTTCGGTGATGGACCAATAAAAAACAATCGGTACCAAGGTTCTCAAATCAAGGTTCTTCGTTGAAGGGGTCCTTACCATTAATTCAACGCTTTCAAGTTTTGGAAATACCTCTTTGAGCTCTTCCAGCAGTAATCGGAGCCGCTCGCGTTCATCCTGTTCTACAACCCTACTATCACCATCTAGGGGAGTAACATCGATAGCAATTTTCTTTGCCTTCTCGAGATCGATACCCTTAATCTTCTTCTGCACCCGTCTCATCTTAGCTTTGAACCCAAAACTCCGTTTCCCTTCCTTCAAAAGGTCGATAAGTACATCCTGATGATTCAAACACAAAGTGTCAACCGAGTAACTGATGAATGTTGCATACGTTGGCGATACTTGTTCGCCGAGCAGGCGGGGGAGGAGCGTTTGCGTTTCCCAGATTGTCCGTTGTGGGTGGATAGCGTTTGTTAGGAGGCGTGTGTATTAGTGTTTTTAAACGAAAGCCTGGGAGGAGTGGCATACGTGGAGGAGAGGGGGAATGATGTTTCCGTTCCTTCGGGGACGGAGGGAGACGTAGCGCGGTGGTTGGAAGCGGATTGAGAAGTCCCAGATTATGTTTTGGAGTTCGGGGGGGGGGGGAGAAGAGGGGGAAAATTGTCAGTCCAAGGGCAGTGCTTGCTTTTTTAGGCGTGAGCGGCGGTGGGTCGGTTTGGTTCTCATTTCGAAGGTTCTTCGCGGGACTCGAGCTTGCGGGGAGTCAATCTTCTTGAAGATTGGAGGGTCGGATTGTACTTGTATTGTTTTATGGTGGAGTATGGACTTATTGTGGGTGAGTTCTTGAGAAGTATTTGCTTTGCTTCTTCTGTGTTCCGTTACATAAGCTAACGCACAAGAAACATGGCATTGCGGGGAACTTTAGGCGAACCCCCTTATTACCTTGAGAGTGCCAGAATTCTTTTTCTACAATTTCCAAAAGGCGTTCATTTATTCTCGTTGAGTCCTTTTTGCGGGTGTGGTGAGTGTGGTTGTGCGGTGTGGGAGTTTTGGGGAACCTGATTCACTCATACTAAGCTTAATCTCCATTAGAAGAACCGGTCCAAAAAGAACGATACAGTAAATGAAATTATTTTGAAGTCAGAAGGAGAAGCAATGATTGAATTTCATCTATGTTTTTCCTTCTCGTTTTTAGCTCATGGAAGACCTTCACGCGATATTCTCTTGACACAAGAATACATCATTTGAAAGACTCTTTATCTGCATATATTGAATTAAGTTTTTCTTGAACATAAATAGTTACAGTCCTTCTTATGATAGGGCATCCTGATTACAGCGTCCTCTAAGTACCAAAATATCGGAATCGACTAAATCGCAAATTGAAACTCGCAAGTCGTAGGTAGGAAGTAGAATTAAAACAATTGGATCTTTAACTCTCTCATACTATCTTGAAAGCCATATCTAGGTACTTCCGTGAACTTATGACAATCCACATTTTACTCTTATCAGCAACGCACCCAGCACTATATCCTCACGCACTCTGGCAGTACTTCGTATCCTCTCCATGAACTTGACAGTAGGTGAATAAGAAGAGATGGAGAGGCGGAAAGGAAGGAGGAATCTTTTGCTTAAAAGGATAAACTCCCTTCCGGAATATTTACTCATATTGTCGTGGTATTTTCTCCCCTCAGTTTCTTCCTAAATCCACGTCGTCGCATCCCCACTTTTACATCCCCTCAATTTTATCGCAATCCTCACATCTTCATTCTCGTGGCCTCTCCAAAAGTGACACTCCTGCTTCTTTGGGGATGGGTTGTAAATTACTAAGCGAGTAGCAAAAGTAGTTTCTTCCCCGCCCTCCCCAAACTTCTGTTTCTATTCTAATTTACTTACGAAGAGAAGGTGCAAATATGAGGAGGAGAGAGAACATAATGGAATTAAGCTGATTTGAGTAGTTGTTCGAAATGCCTATTTACTATCAACCCTTTTACGATTTTCCATTTACAATTTATCATTTCTAGAGTCTGGTGTATTCAGGGAGTTGTAAATGAATACATTTCCCAGAAGAAGAGCAAAATCAAGTTGTTCAAAGAGACTTGTAACTATCTTGAAATTTCTTACTTTGTCCTGGAATTTCAAGTGCTAGTAACTTTAACGGTTTCAATTATCTTCATCTAAATAGTTCGAGGAAATGAATTAACAGAGAAGATACAATGGATATAAAAGAACCCAACAAGAACTCTGTCATCACACTTTGTTTCTCTTAGTTTGATGAAGGTGGCTGTGCAGTAAGATTGTGTTGATGTAGTGAAGTTTGTTTAGAAGAATTCACCACGTGTTCAGCAAGTTAGGTTTACTTTCACAGCCGCTGCTCCTTTTTCTTCTGAGAATCAGTCTAACAACACCACAAAATTACAACAAAGATTGGTCGTAACCCCACCAACCGCTGAAATGGCTAGCCTACCGCCGAACACTGGCACTTTGGAGGAGCGGCCAATCGTTCCAGAGCCAAGGTCACCCACCCCCTTTAGAGTTGCCCACCACGCCCACTCAAAGTTGAGAATCACCAACAAGTTTAAGGTCGCCAACTAATTTGGAGTCGTCGAGCGCTTCAGAGTCGCCTCACGTTCAAAACTCCATTCTCCCAAGTACTTTTGTGCCTGCTGCGCTTGTGCCTCATTGCCATCTAAACCCAACTCCGCCAACTGCCCTTGGGCCACGTTGCCATTCAAATCCAACTCCACCCACAACCTCAGATCCGCCTCGATCCCCATTCCTCTTCCCGCCAGTTGTTTTGAGGCTGTTTAGTTTCCCAAACCGAAAGATGCCACAGGGAACCAAAGCCTCGCAAGGAGACAAGAAGCCGCGAGGACGCCAGAACATGCCTTCGATGCAGGCGTACCTAGGACTAGGACAAGCAGCCCCCCACTTCGTAAGAATCGGAGAGACTGAGAATACTGGCAAGGGAGTTTTTGCAAACAAGGACATCAAGGCATTCACTCGCATCATCTCCGAAGTTCCCTCCCTCGACCTCAGAACGAACTACTTGAGTCAAGCCAACCTCAAAATCGCTTTCGAAGCTCTCCCCGAAGACCGCAAGACAGCAATAATGGATCTCTCGTTCGTCTCTACTTCCGAGAATGCCGCGCCACTTACGATGATCTTTGAGCAGAATGCCATGGATGCCTTCGTCGGAAGAGTTCTTTGCCCAACCGTCGCTCGATTCAACCATTCATGTCTTCCCAATGCTATTGGCAACATGAACTGGCTCACCAACTGCTACACAGTTCAAGTCATCTATGATATCCAGGAAGGCGAGGAAATCACAATTCACTACATGGATGTGGAGTACCCTAGGGACCAACGCCGAGCCAAATTGAAGGAAATCTGGGGATTTGATTGTGTTTGCTCCCTTTGCACGAAGCTCTTTTCTTCCTCTGCTATATCTCGGAGCAACGTTCGACGCTCTTACCTTCAACAATTCCGTAATACGCTCATCTACTTCGATCCAGGTCCCTTTCCCACAAATGAGCGTAAGATTGATTCACCCTCCTCGTCTTTTTTCGATGAGACAAATACTGATGCTTGAGATAGAAGAAAGACAGGAAAGCCGCCTTCGTGAGAACCACCACCTCAGTGATATTCATCAGTTCATCTCCAGTAAGTTCCAGCGCACACTTTTGCATCATCACAAGTATTGACGATAACTTTAGACGCTGAGCAAGAAGGTCTTCCAGGCTCTCTCGAGTTCGCATGCAACAAGGCTCGTGAGTCAGCGTTACGCCTTGGTGATATGGCAATGTAAGTACATGTGAATTTTCTAGCTCTGCGATCTTCTTCCTTTGACTTCCGACCTCGTCGTGTCTTTTGGATTCCACGGCTGACTTCGAACTACCAGGGCAATGAGATGGGCAGATACTCAACAAGACATCATCCAAAAGACCTTCGGGCTTGATACTAACAACTCCAATGAAATTGTTAAATGGAGACTCAGACTCAAGATCCCAGGCAAGCACACTCTCTGGGTCCCTATTCCGGAGAACGATGAGCAAGCTCAATTTAGATTGAGAAAGTTCTACCCACACCAAGGAAACTGGAGAGAGATGCAGTAACTCTTTTCTTCGAGAATTGAGCCTGTAGTCTGAGTGAAGGTGGTGGCTTGGTGGAGTTGGTGGATAATTTATTGCTTCTTGTGATAAGGATAGTTTCGTTTCTCCACCCGCCTAAATTAATCAAATTGCTGCCGAGTCTTCCTCTACTGTCGCACACTTGTCCCATGTGAAAAGGGTCGGAATAGGGTAATTTAGATTGCTGACTCTTACTACAACAAACCGTATGACTGAAACATTCTCTAGTGACTATCCCTTCCAGGGTCACTATTATTACAAGGGGGTTTTAACTAGGTTTTGAGCTAGCTGTAGTATCCACAGACTTCTAAGCACCCCATTTCTCAAACATGTACACAACCACCCTGGAAGGGCTAGTCTCCCTGGTGATTACTCAACATGAGCCTTGAAGTTTGGAAGCAATATTACCGCAGTGAGAGACCAAAAAAGGGAAGAAACGAGCAGGAAAGATTTGTATGCACCATTAACATACCTGCTATTTGGAGTGATGATTAGAGGGGGGAGAACTCAGTACGTAGAAGCTGACCTTTTTAATAGAGAAGGATCACAAACACTGAAATTTTCACGGAGCAGCTTAATATTGTTTCAGTTTATCGTGGAAATATCAAGCGGGGAGTTGTACTGTCGCAGTGGTTGTTGCTTTCAAAGGGATCTAGGCTTCCAAGATTTACTTTGCAACTCAGTATCATAAATTGCGTCAAATCTGTCAACATACACTTTGACCTCACTTCTCTGACTGGATCTCAATCCTGAAGATTTCATGTCAAGTCGTGAGGGTTTAAATTGAGATGGAAGGATTGGAAGGATTGAGAGATGGGGCACAGCAGAAGCAGAAATTTATCCTAACTTCCGAAGAGCAACCCGTAATATCTTACTTCCAAATACTTGTAAGAGAGGTGAACATTGTTTTGTGAAAGTATATTTTCCTTTGCATTGTGGGAAACAGTTTAAGATAATCAAAGGTGTTGCGCGAAAAGGTCTAGAAGAATGAGTGGAGTGACATAGAAGAGCTCATAGAGCGATGTCAATATATCAATTATAGAAAATAGAACATTCTAAATAGTTTAGGTATGCTTCCTACTTTCACCGAGCAAGAAATTTAAGCCATAATCACCGTCGTCGCTGTCGCACTTGCTGTCGTAAAAGGTTACTTTGGGCTATTCTAAGCTTATGTCCAAGAATCCAAGAATGCGGCGAAACTTGGCAGAATTGGGAAAGTCGCGAGGTGATACATTTATTCCACTGGTGAGTCCGTAAGAAAGCTTAGTATTTTCATTACTTTTTACATACTATTAGCTATCATGATTACTTTGCCTCTGTGTTTCAAGGTCGTTCGCTATAATGATTGACAGGCCACCGCCACGAATTATACAGTCCCTGGAGTGTTTATGACACAATTTCG
>LLCD01001215.1:0-12037 GCA_001414355.1 Hymenoscyphus salicellus
GTTGGTATATCTTGTCTCAGGAACGATCTACACCCCTCAACGCTCGTAGATGTATTAGTGTCCGCAGTGGACACCTCTAAGTAGTCAGTGATTGTAGTACCAGCTCGTGGTTGTCTTATTAGCACTTGAGTTCTCTGAAGCGCGCAAGGTTCGCGATAATTGCGAATGGAGTAAGCACCGATGTTCGGTGATATGTGCAGCTGTATAGCTTTCAGCAAGAAGAAGAGAATCTTCATGGGAAGAGGAATATAAATATGATTCCGAAATCCCCCCCAAGAGAATGATGGAAGAACATCAATTGACAGCTTCTTGACTTCAGAAAAGAATAGCAAAAATGCAGTGGTTTTCAACCGTCTATCTTGCGCTTCTCTCGTTGAGAGAAGTACTCGCCCTCCCCCAAGACCTCCAATTGCTATCAGGACGGCATGGAAAGTATTGTCCGCCCATTTCTGGAGATATCATACTCGAGCAGTTCGACCTCTACCCCGAGAACTCGGATTTCTCCTGGACTACTTGTCTTCTATACTTCACGTGAGTTTCTTCTCCCTCCATCAAGGAAAAGAAAACGAAAAAAGAACGAAGCTAATAGGTGATACTCAGATCCGTCTGGAATGCCACAGTAGTAGTCTACGACCCATACGCCGGCAAAACAGTTGACATAATCGAATTCCCCGGCTACTCACACAACCCAATCTACCATACCAGCGGAATAGACGTCGATCAAAAGAACAACCTCCTATCCATAAGTCTCAATGTCTTCGCCCCCTTCTACAACAACGGAACCGATGTTTCTGGCACAAACCAACTCGTCGAATACGATACCATCGGCAAGAAAATCGTCAGCTACACAAACTTGACAATCGAGACACAGGGTCGATATGGAGGGTACCAGGATGTCGACCAAGACCCTCATGGAAATGTTTATATGCTTGGAACGTATGGAGCAAACATTCTTCGAGTTAGCAAAGACAAGAAGAAGACCGACACCTTTTATGTTCGGGAACCAATCATTACCACGATCCCTGGATATGGTGGATGTGTAGCAAACGGCTGGGACTTGATCGTCAACGATGTCCTCCAAAGCAAAATCCTCAAATTCGACATGCGTCAAGAAAAGGGAGCGCCAGTCGAAATTCCTCATACGCCAAATGTGACATGGGGTTACACAGACGCTATCGTTCTTCCTCCAAAGTATAAGAATACCGTTCTTCTCATTGCGCAGGATTTAGGCGGGCTCATTGTTTTGCGCTCGAAAGATGCGAAATGGAATTCTGCGGAGTATTTGGGAGAAATTCCGAATCCGATTTCGACGGCTTGGACGGTGGCTGCGGTGCAGATTGGACAGAGTGTTTATTTGCAGCCGATGGAGGTTGGTGATGTGAACAATCCAAATCCTGGGCCCTATAATCAGACGGCTTTCCCGTTGATCGATGTTACGGAGAAATTGGAGACTTTGCTAGATGTTTGAGGTTGTAGTTCCTTGACCCAAAGTATACAGTCGGGGAGGTCGTGGGCGGGGATAAAAATCAAATAATTTTGCTTGGGAAACGATAATTTGCTTGAGTGATTTTCTTGTAAAAGGTCGACCTTGAAATCGATCTCTCCGCCCAGAGAGATGACTTGATCGCCCCTTCCTTCCAGAAACTCAAAGCGACTCACTAACACGAATTGGGGGTCCAGGCGATTGAAGCGTCGGTGGTCGGTTCAAAATGTTGTTAAGAGGGAAGAAGCTACCTGTGAACATGGAATTAAGTGTTGTTGGATCGCGGGCTGTTGGTGGGTGTCTCAAGCTGACTTGAGATCGCTCCTTCAATCTGACCCTGGGAGGGTACCTAGGAACCCCAGCCCACCTATATAAAGTGTAAGGAACGATCGCTCCCAAAGCAAAACCACAGAGGCTAACAGTCCAGTCGCAACTACCCCGGGAAGAATCGAAAAATTGGAGCCGTGTAGTCTCGTGTCATGCTTTCCTTTGAAAGGTGTCGCAATTAAGGTCGCCGCTTCAAATTTCTCCAAACAGAAACAGCATTTAAGAAGGCAAAGGTGATGAAAAGAATACAAGAAGAATGCAAAAGCAACATAATCCAGACCAAAAAATGCATCGGTGACCTCTCATTGCTGACTCCGTAAGCAACGGCAGGATGAGAAGAATACCTACTCGAAGGGAGACGCGTTCTGAGCTTGAAACCGACTCTTGTGCCGAGTTGCTAGAAATATAATCAAGGAAATACTTCTTTGACAGCTTTCAACACCTTACACTCACTTTTGTGACCCCTTTCGGACCATCCAAGAACCTGACACTCCTATAGGAGTTAGTTTTGAAATACAAGTCCGACAAGACTGGAAACATCGTCTTCGTAAGAAATAATAAGATCAGTTAAACTTACCTTTCCACAATACCAAGCACTCTCACAGCCTTTACACCTGACCATACCCCCCGCCTCTCCCCCCGCCTTCCCACAGCCCTGACAACTCTTCCCCTCACCCGTTCCCCTCTTCTCAGCAATCTCGAGCAAAGTCGTCAAACCAGTCGGAAGTACCTACGCAATCAAGAATCCGTCAGCTTACACCACCCCCACATCTTCATCAAAAATCCGTCGTTCTCAACTACCTGTACAACTCACAGTAATCCCCTCACCGCCACTCTCCACCCTCCAAAGCCCGTCAACGAAACCCTTCTTCTCCTTCTGCCCCAACTCAGCGTTCTCCTCCCTCGCACCCTTCCTCCTAGCAACCGGTACAACAACAGTTTTCCCCTTCCCAAAAGCCTTCTTACCCCTCCTACTTTCATAAAAATTGCCCTCTCCTTTGGCGGCACTCACACCCTCCCCAGCTTGTCGGGAAGTGAGTTTTAATGTGCATGCGAAGGATGCGCCGGTACGGTCTTTACAGATGAACGTTGGTGTTACGGGGGTGAGCGTCATATTCTCTGTGATTGTTCCGAGGAGGTAGTATGTACCACCACCGGATTCAGAATTAAGGCTTGGTGGATCGTCGATGAGGGGGCATGATGCGAAGCCTGGGAAGAGGGTTGGGGAGGTTAGGTCGGGGAATGTCATTTTGGTAAGGATTGTTGATTTTATTATGTTTGGGTTGGAGTTCCGATGGTGGAAAAGTTTTGCTGAGTTTGGACATCGTGATGTTGATCTGAAACAGGGGCGTTGACATCCTACCACGACGGAGTTGACTTCTGATTATCTCTAGTGGTGGATTATCTGCAGAGAAACCATAGAATGTGTTAACCTCATAATATCGTCGACTTAGGAGATAAAGACTCACATCCTTCAATTGGAAACTAATTTGACGAAAACGGTGAAGGGTTTGTGAGTTTGGCGGGGTGGAGAGCGGAAAGCTGTGAAATCTTGGCAATTCCAAAGTTAGGTATATATAAAACGTTGCTTGTAAAGTATGCAGAAAGCTTCTAGCTGAGTCCATATCAGAAATAAGAAAGAGACAAACCCTTCAACATCAAGGCTTGGATTTCCCTTGAAAGTCATAGGTGCTAGTACCACGTGATTATCACGTGTGTGAGTGACAAGCTTCACTATTTAATCGCGCCATGCGGCTGAACAGATAAATTTATCTCCAATTCTTGATCACTCTGTCACTTCCCTTTTCAAGAGCCATCTTTCGACTTTGAAGTTCGATGAAATTTTCCTAGGGAAAGACCACGCCCCAGGGGGTGCAGGCATTCGTGGGACACCTTATTCCACACCAAAAATAATGCTAACAAGCTAAACCACGACCTCTTTACCCAGAAAAATTAGATGACTACAAATATCATATTATCAAGTTTAATAAAGCAGCTTAGTATTATTACAATTAAGTCGTGTTTTGAAGTAAATCAAAGTTGTAAACGTCTAGTTTGGGTGTAAAATGTGAGGGCTGTCCCACGAATGCCTACACCCCCTAGTGACGTTATGCAATCTTGTCACACACATGGGTGAACGAAGAAGTGACATTCATAGGTCCAGGAAGGATCGTGAAGTTGTTGAGCGGAAAGCATGGTTGAGAAGATTCACAGCAACTTACAAGACTCCTTTCTAGTATAGGTTCGCAAGCTCGTCAGGAGTTGTACCGCATTCTTTCGCAATGTATTATGATGGAGTAGTGCCTTTCACGATGACAACAACAGCACAATAAGAACAAGAAATCACATTTCCCAGAAATTCCGACAACCACTCCTGCCTCAAAAGAATCATCTCATGCACCCCACATTCCCCCTTTCTCCCTCCTGATCATTTCACTAAGCGAGTACTCAGCATCATCCTCCTTACCTCCTATCAACCCAGCCATCTTCAAAACATCCTTCAATCCACTGCCCAATTGCAAAAGGTCCGCGGTAGTACCTGGCTTCAACCTCTCATACCAAGTCCTCAGCTCGCCCAGCACGCCACCAGTGCGTGTCAGAATTCGTGAACCACGCTAAAATTAGGCGCATAACACGAAAATCGCGCCCCGCTATTCCTACCACTACAACAACAACTATGGCACCTACTGCCCCTAGAACGCGCACAAATGACTGTTTTACCCCTCCCCCAGACCTAGCGTATAATTACCTAGCTTTAACTCGCAAGCGCACGCGATTCTTCGACGCGTATGATAAGCAACACTACTTGAAGTCCTTCTGTCAGCTATGCCGCGAAGAGGGCGTTGACTATACTACTGGGCTTCGTTGGAAGCGTTAGAGAGAGACAATGGGCTATCTAGCGATGAAAACAACACGTGGAATATCTAAAAAGCTACCCGGGAGAAGGTCTAAAGTTATATTAGCTATGTGCTAAATGCTTGTCGACCCTACATGGAACCCTGTCCGCGACTAAGACCTTGACGTATAGATTTAGTACTATAAACTCCTAGTAAAGAAGCGCTAGTTGCGAAGGAAATTGAAGGAGCTTGTAAACGCACGACGGTTCAAGACAGCATTTATAAATAAGTAAGTTTTAGAGAAAAACTTAGAGGAACGTGTTACTTTTAGAAAAGAGTCCGTAGGCAAGACAATTAAGGATTACTAGAGCTTGATTACATATACGGACGAGGTATACTACGACCCTAGCGCCTAGCCTGTTAGATATATATTAAGATAAGAAGGAGGCGGCCGACGTTACGCGGACGAGAGTATTATGGAACGGAAAGAAATGAAAGGCACAGCATTCCATATTGCTGCTTGGATTAATTGGTGGGGAAAATCAGAGAAGTTAGAGTTCTACAATGACGAGGAAGACACTACAGAATACCCTTCTATGCCTCTAAAACCTTGTCGTCGCCTAATAACAGAGTCTTAAGAGGAATATAAAGCTAGAGTAGAAGAATGGGAGGCTAATAAGCCTTACAAAGTAGAGAAAAAGGTTACAGGCAACTATATAACCTAAAAGTACTACATGGAGCGTCTCTTACCTATATACATTAAAGCTGTTCAAGAACAGCGTTTATAACACACAGATTAAATATATCTTTAAGAAGATGGGGACTCTCTCATGGTATGCGTAAAGAGGGCCTTGCATATTAGCTGAAAGTAGTCAATTGGGTAGTTAACATTAAGCACCCTGCACAGTCACTAGATCTAAACCCAATTGAGGGTATTTGGAATATCATTAAGCAACGTGTACGTCAGAGAGTCTTTTATTCCGACGAGGAGGTAAAACAAGCTCTCCAAGAGGAGTAGGACAAAATCACGCTAGAAGAGATACGCTCACGCATCGCTGATATGCCTGGGAGATGTAGACGCCTTATTAGAAATGGGGGTAAAGCTATTAAGACTGCAAAATGGTGATTTATTTTATAATAATATTAGCAATTGACTGTTGGTCCCTTTTGAAATTTTGGCGTTCTCGCCTAATTTTAGCGTGGTTCACGAATTCTGACACGCACTGGTGTCTTAGGCTAGGTCACGGAACTAGCCATTATCTGTTCTCGACGCGGCATACTGTTTTGTTTACTGCTTAATAAAAAGTTCTTACACTATAAGCTGGGTAATTATACGCTGGGCCTGGGGGAGGGGTAAAACGGTCATTTGCGCGCGTTCTAGGTGCCGTAGGTGCCATAGTTGTTGTTGTAGTGGTAGGAATGGCGGGGTGCGATTTTCGTGTTATGCGCCTAATTTTAGCGTGGTTCACGAATTCTGACACACACTGGTGAGATGGCTTCTGCTAGTTAATAAGCAAAGTCCCTTTCGTTCAATGATGCGATAGCCACGCGCACGGCAGCTCCGTGTCAGCTCGTACACAAACCAATAAGAAAAGGTTAGCACTAGTTCTAACCAGGATTAGAAGGGGGCTGTGCAGTCCTAATCCCTGTTTCTTTACGCGCCGACAAACTGCTATTTTGGACTAGCTCTGATATACAGAAGGAAGTGTTAGAAGGTATACTCCGTAAACCTGAATCCGAAACTCTTTGGCAAAAGTTAGGTGACTGTGTCTTCGCCTAATCGTATTTGATTTGCCCAAAACCACAAACCCCGACTATATTAGCACCAAGCTCAGTTGGTTAGAGCGTGGTGCTAATATCAATTACAAAATTGGTCAACGCCAAGGTCGAGGGTTCGACCCCCTTAGTAATCATTAAGCATCTTTCCTTTTGCCCTTTTCTGGTTTGGTAACACACTATCTCAACTTTGAAGGGTTTGGTGGTTTTATTTTGAAATGGGGTTGTGGTGTTATGATTTTCGGATGTAGTTGGTGGAAGTGGGGGTTGCTTGGCGATGTAAAAGCGGCAGTAAATTTCTGTTTGTACCTTCCTTAACGAGCCTACCTAGCTCATTAATCTAGGGGTAACTCTTGCTATTGCCCTCAAGGCTTGGAACATTTTAGAATATCAGCCCAGTTGTTTTAAAAAAAATCAATTTTCATTGTTCTAAAGCATTTATGCTAGAGCAACGAGTTTTTACTCTCACTCTTACTGCCTGCCCAGGGTGAATCCCTCAACCAGTATGTAATTTCAACAAAATACCTCCTCAAGTATTTGACTCCAACGTTGCGTTTTACTTCCCCTGTTCAAATTTTTCATTCGGATTTCCGTATTTATCAAGTGTTCACCATCCCAGCCATTCTTAAAGAGCTGGATTTCTCACTTTTCAATCTCGATTCTCTTGCATCTTTGGTACTATTATTAATGAGGGATGTGCTCTTGATCGTAACTTTCTGACAAACAGCTAGCAATAAATCATGATTTCGCTCCTAGTCTTTCCTACAATCAACAAGATTACGATCTAAATAATAATTTGGAAGTTCAAGGGTGCCCAGAAGCTGCCAATCGTGCAACTTCTTGTGCAGCAACGTCACGGCCAACTGTCTTCCTTGCAAGTTCTCCGAAAGATGCTGCATTCCTCGCCATCAACGTACTGTCAGGGCTATTTTTGAGCACGAGAAGGATGGCCTCTTGAATACACTCGCTTGTCCAACTTGGACTCGTTGCACGACAACCCCAAACCCCGATCTTCAAGTATTCGACCAGCTGTGCAAAATCATACAAATCTGCCCATAGTGGAAGAATGACGTGCCGAATACCGCCCCTGTGGTTATCAGCACATGTGTTTGAAAGAACTTCGGGGAATAGTTACTTACAATATTGCGTCATGGAAGGATCCAGCTCCCCCGTGATGGACATAAAGCAAGATATTTCCCTCTTGTAAAAGAGTAGGTGGTTCCACTTCCAGCCATGTCTCAATCCTTAAGTGACCATCAGATTCTCGGACTGCGTTCTCTAGAAACTCATCCTTGAACGGCTCAACTCGACCTAGCTTCCACAGTATTTGTACCTCGGTTTCTTCTTTCAGCACATTCTGTAAGGCTTCCAGCATTACTTTCGCCTGGTCTTCGCGAAAACGAAAGCCACTCCCCAAACACACAATCACCGTCGGTTCTTGTACCCAGTCCAACAACTCTTTCGCCCCCGCAGACTTTTCCTCCAATCTAGCAAGATTTATCGGTCCGGTCAGCGTAACATTTTTTGGAATCGCCGTAAATGGTAAGTGTGCACCCGGCAGTGTTTGCGTCAACCATGGGACTTCCGGTCTGTATAAACCCGCAAAATCAATCGGCTTCTTGATCCCCTTCGCTTTCAAAAAACTTCTTTTTGCCGCAATTTTCGCTTCATAAAACATCCCATACAAGACCTGGAAGTTCACATATAGATTTGCGGGAATAAGACTCCACGGCACCGGATATGGATAACCCGTTCCGACAGCGGGGTACTTCCAGAACATTGTCCATATGGGTTGAGCGGCAGGTAGCAGATCGGAAATGATATTGGGAGTGATAAGAGCATGTAATCGATTTCGATCCCTCGTAGCGTCGATTCCTGGTGGGAAAAAGGTATCGATAATGATGACAGCTGGATCAATATTCTCAATCAATTGACCACAGAACCCATATAGAGCCCAGTACTCTTCTTTCGTCCAAGGTGTCATATAAGAACCGATTGTTGTGGCGAAATGACGGCCCGCACCTAGCCCTGGGAGGTGAGTACCAAGTTGAACCCGATTGCCAACCATAAACAATTTCGCTATTGACTCGGCAAATCCGCGACCAGGAAGTGTATGAAATGACACGTCTTTCGCTTCTGATCCTCGTTTGGATGCGAGACTTGAGATGTGTTGTATTCTCTTTTCGACCTTAGGGAAGGAGGCATAGTGTACTTCGATTTCCGGATGCTTTTCGAGGAGGGAGTAGACGGTTGAGAGGTGAACATTGTTACATCCTGGGTGTTCGATTGTGAGGAAGAGGACGGTGTTCTTTTTTCCTTGGATAGGAAGGGTGTCACGTTCACGTTTGTAAAACCGAAATAGGAAAGCGCAGACGCCGACCAGGAAGGCCAACGCTGTACCTCGTCGTGTTATCATATTGTGGAAGACCTGTCTTGATGTAAGTGACGATTGTTGTTTGAGATTTCAAGCATGTGTACGAACAATGGAGCGAAAAGAGGGGGAAAAGGCTGAAGCTTGGGTCCTGGTTATCTAGCTTGTACCCATTGTGTTACTTAGTACAAGATGACATGGCAGAACCGACATCCGAGACCCATAGCCTCGCACATAAGCTGTCGTGTACCGATTTCAAAGCAGCTAAGCGAAAGATAGTCGATTGGAAAAGTACAGCTTTTATGTTCCACCTCTAGCAAGCCTGTGCAAATTACTTCGGGGTATCATTAGTTACACAAACTTATCAACGGTGACAATATGCGAGATTTTCCAAAATACCCGAATGCACTTACCACACAATCACGCTACCTGCGAATTCAAGCTACTTTCATATCTCCTGCCCAGAACTCCATGCAGAGCGTGCCCAAGTATAAATTCAAGAACGAGGAAAGTAATTCAGAAAGAGCTGCAAGGGTTACTCTCATTGGGGTATCTCCTACTGTCACTTCTAACTTAAGAGCGATGATCAAAAATAAATGGCGTAAAGTACAGCTATAATGCACCCATTCAAAAGATATTCACTTGAGCCTCCGTTACCCAAGCGGTCTACTCCATAGTCCCAAGGAGAGGTCTATGTCATGATTATTAGTAGAATTGCAAGCTAATCACGTGCTCCGATCGAATTTTTAAGGGAAAAGAAGAGGCAGATTTAGAGAGATATTTTGATCCAATTGAGCAAAATCAAAACATTGAGTAGGCAGTAGACTCGGGCTTATGATGGATAACAAGCGGTAGTAAATCTTACCTGCCTATCTTGCCGTTGTTTTAGCTATCTTAGGTATTTCAAAGTAATTACCCCGTATACTTGGAAGAACTCAAAATTTTGACCTAGATCTGTAGAAGAATGATTTTAATTGTCCCAAGAGATTAGAGCAACGAGCTACATAGGCAATTACGACTTACTGCCGCTTTTGTTGTCCACACGAGGCCAACATATCACGTGCGTTGAAGTTAATTTGCTTATCCCATCGAAGTCGCTGTTTCCAAATATAACAAAATCCACCACTTTACCCACACCCTCCGCGAAATGGGAGAATCAATGACAAAAAAGTATTTGAATTCCGTCTCTTAGGTAGTCATCCTGGCGCTAACCTTCATAGATTCCAGCCCGTACGGGCCTGCATCTTTGACATGGATGGACTTCTGATATCAACCGTGGGCAACTCTAACTACCAAATATAAGCTCCGGCTGACTCTCTCAAGGAAGACATCTACACGCGATGTGCCAACGTCGTACTAGAAAGATACGGTAGACCTCCGTTGCCATGGTCGATCAAAGCCAAACTCATGGGCGTTCCTGGATCTTCAACGGGCGACGTTTTCCACGCATGGGCACAGCTACCTATTCCTCGCGAGAAATTCAATGCAGAGCAAAGAGAACAACAAACTTTGCATTTCTCCGATTGTCAACCGTTACCTGGTGTTGAGAAGCTCTTGACTCACCTCAAATCAGCGCATACCACGAGCGGGGACAAGGTCCACATCGCCTTGGCATCCAGCTCGAACAAATTCAATTTTGCGTTGAAGCTTCAAAACCCCGCCATCAAGAAAATGTTTGAGGTTTTTGATGAGAATCATCGTGTTTTGGGCGATGATCCGAGATTGGTGAAAGGACGTGGTAAACCAGCTCCGGATATTTTCTTACGAGCTCTTGCTTGCATCAACGAGAGTCTGCCTGAAGGAGAGAAGCCAATCACGCCCGAGGAATGTTTAGTTTTTGAGGATAGTGTTCCTGGAGTTGAAGCGGGAAGAAGGGCCAAGATGAGAGTAGTTTGGGTACCACATGTTGGTTTGGCAAGCGAGTACAAGGGAAAGGAAAAAGAAGTTCTTGCTGGCAGAGTTGGGTTGGTTGAGATAGGTGATCATTGGCAGCTGGGAGAAATTGATGATGGATGGGGTACAAACCTTCCTACCTTGGAAGACTTCCCTTATGACCAATATGGGATTCGGGCTCCCTCGTAATTTTCCCAGCATTAAACAAATGAACATGGAATTGAGGTTTGACTATACTGACAGTGTCGAGTAGTGCTATTATGACACTGATCGATAGTATATACTATAGATTTCATTAGAAGATGCTGTGATGATAAACAAAAACATACACCAATTTTGACGTGTCATGTTGAAAGACTTATCTTATTAGAGTATTCTTCGATATACCATTTAGCTTGAATGATGTAGATATCATCACTCAGGCTTCGAATCCCAGTTTCAGTTGGTGTTAGTCAATAAGTTCACTCATGGGCTTGGGGGCCGATGGGGTTGTTCCCTCGCTTAATGGGTTCTGAGTACGGCAATCACTAAGCATATTGAATGACATTCACGATCTAATTACGCGGGGGATTCAAATTTCAAAAAGAGACCTTAGTATATTTCTTATCGTTCTGAGTTGCTTCGTGACGAGCATACCCAGCTCTAGAGTCTTCCGATATCTCCAGCACAATAACGACAGAGAAGAAGCCAGCATTCCACCATCACAAATCAAGTCTCAAAACAAGCACTCCGCTCCCTCCCCCTACCCCCGCATCCGAATTCCCCCCTGTTATCCCGTGTTGACATGTTGTTGAATGACTTTACGCTGTATAACAACCGACTCTTCTTGGATCTGGGGGTTTTCCGCCATGATCCTTCAAGCGTTGTATGAAATCCACGGCAAGATCCTCGCACTTTGATAAATACCCTGCAACCTCCATAGCGGTATAGAACATGCGATTGGTAATAATAGAGTATGCAAAGACATGTCCCGCAAATTTTCGGAGCGGGGTTTTCGGTAGGCTCTTTTCGTAAATATTGATGATGGTATAAGGAGTGAGGAGGGTGTTGGTACGCTTAAGACAGTCTCGAAGGTCCTCTGAAGTCTGATTCTTTAACTGGGGGGGAACTATTTTATCCGCCAGCAAGTACAACGAAAGTGAATTGTGTGAAAAGCCACAAACGGTCTGCAAAGAATTCTGCCTCTGCAGCGGCCGAACCTTTGACGTGTAAAACCCAGTGAGTCCAGTAGTATTACCGTGATATATTACTCCGATATTTTTGAATTATATACTACGACGGTATTGAAATAGGGTCAAGATTTTTGAATTATACTATCAATACGTATACGGTAGTACCTAATTACTACAC
>LLCD01001216.1:0-12036 GCA_001414355.1 Hymenoscyphus salicellus
GATCGGACTGATGCCGCATCCGATTTGTCCGCAACTAATGTATCGCCATTGCTTAATCCAGAGGTTGAGTTTCGGGGACTATCGGTCTTGCCTGGGATTTTGGACCTCAAGGCCCCTCGGAGGGATCGCGTGGATTCTTTAGTATCTGCTTTGCTGAAGGAAGGATACGATTGGAGATTATCTGTATTCTTCTCTAGAGATGTTTGTGATGCGTTTCGACCCGGTGTGGCGGATCCGGAGCCCTTGGAGTTCTGATTTCCCATCGTCACCTAATTGTATTTGCGGATGTGGTAGCGACTGTGATATTTCTGTGACCTGTAAATATGACCGGAATCATATACGTTTTGAGAAATTCGGGGTATGACGAGTGTGGGTTGGATTGTGTATCGTTGGAGGAGGTGATGCCTTCACACCGACCTAGAGAATGGTGGAGATAGATTGGACCAGGGCGGCACAGTTTTGTTCTTGCGCGTCTGCAAAAGCCTGTGTCTCCTTGTGTGAGAGTCTCGCTATTAGCGCTCAATCTGCAGAGTACTCGTTGGAGTCGTCTTGATGATTGAGGTTCAAGGCTCGGTGGTGTTGTTGTTGGATGAGGCTCGGAGATGTTTAACCCAAAGAAGAGTCGTGAGGTATCTAGTCTTTCTTGGCTGGTCAGCGAGGGTTTCGCAAGTTGAAAATACGCCAGCAAGCTTGCATAGAGAGACCAAAGGAAAATGTCTAGGCAGCGAATATGCTGGGTTTCTTTTTTCTGCCGGGCAGCGAGGTTTGTAGAGACTTGGGGTTTGGAGGTGTTTGGAGGTGTGATGGGCGTTCTAGAAGGGAGTCGGGTGTGGTCGGTGGTTCTTGCTAGGGCCGTGGGGGAGGGACCTTGACCCTTGAGGGTATCTGTCGCTGTGGATGGGAGAAGCGTAACGAAGATTCGATGTACCAGTAATCACCTTGCTTGCGCTCAATATGTAGTCTGCACCAACACGTCTTCAGCGATAACCACAGCAAAAAATGAATCTATTGACAAAAATATCTCTCAATATTCGCTCTGCTCCGCCTCGCGGTTGAGGCCTTTCTCTTGTACCAGCAAACGTCGTCAGGCTGTGGCTGGCCAAAGCTGTGGGGTTGAAGTACCGTCACAAAGAGCCCGCAAGGTTGGTCTCGCACAGCGGCTCCCAGGGGCAAAAGATAGAGGCAAAACCTTCGTCGGGTCTGTACCCTGGCGCGACGTTGGGCACGCGTGGGTCTTGGGAGTCGTTGGATAGAGAAGCTATCCAATGCTATCGCCGCGGATGGAGGATGTTCGATGCCGGGATTTTGGTGGTTGCTTGTGCTTGCGTTTCGTTCAGTCTTTGCAAGGCATCACGATATACACCTCGAAGATTATCGTCCTTAAAGTGTCGAGGCAAGTGGCTGCGAGGTTGATGTTGACTGATCAATTTTCGCTTCACTACCACCCGTACCAAGAAGAATAGCTTGAATAAGCGCTTCCAAATATCCTTCTTGGGCTTAGTGTTTTCTTGTTTCTCGTGAATCAAGATCACTCTATTGGTAGTTCATAGGTCAGCACATTATCATTCTGATTTCCGCTATAGTTTTCTGTCAACTCGTACAAATTAGTTGTTGCCATTACTTCTCGGCTATATTGGATGCCTCTTCACGACACTTCTCAGTCCGATAACTCCTAAAGCCATTCGGAATCCATCATCACAAGACGCAAAGGAAGTGTCCTTTCGAATGATAAGTCTCCTAGGGGTCATGCCATCTTCAGCAGACCAGAGAGAAAGTTACCTATCGTATCAATATGCAGCTTGAAGTCCTCAGGAAGGATGACTTTGTCAAATGAGAATGCCTTCAATTTGTCCAAATCAGCCAGTATTATCTTCTACAACCAACAGGCTGGAGACGATATACCGGAAACTTTCATCATTCTAGAAAGATTTGATATCGGGGACATAAGAGAAAATACGTACACACCACTGATGTTGAAGTTCATTCATGTCAGGGAAAGTTCGAGACATCCACATTTTATAAGACCACCCCATCCCAGAGCCTTGCCAACCAAGTGTTGACGTGCACTCCGAGACTCAGCCTCGCCAACCCACCTTGCAATGCCATCTTCACAAACATGTCACTTACGTAAAATGCCTTCATTCCCATCGAGGCCCCGTCACGTGAACCAACAACGTGTTCGCGGGCAGCGCAGGGATTCGGACAGCGCGAGCCGAGATAGGAAATGGTTTTAACGTGAAACACCAACGATCCTCCCCAAGCCGTGTAGTAAAGCCGTGTAGTAAAGCCCTGGTTTAAAGCTTCTTTAAATTGTATCTTTTGAGATGCGATTATAAAACCTCGGTATTCCCGTCTTGTCGATCCACACGGATATCTGCGTCAAAAGGGATGCCGTAGAAATAGCCATCTACTTCAGACCTAAATTCCACTCATGATGTTCAGCCTCTCGGCCGCTGCTGATGATTACGTGGAGTTACAAAGTAGCCTTTTCACTAGTTGACCAGGCTTATCGATAATCAGTATATCGTTCATCACTGGCCAATAACGCGGCTCTCAAGCTCGTGGAGTGATATGGTCTGGCGAATGAAGAGGAGGCATAAAAATAGATGGCTTGCGCTGATTCCCTTCCCGGGCTTCGGCGTAGTATCGGAAGTGGTTGCCAGCACGACCGACGAGCCCCAAAATGGATGATTTGGCGAGGCCTCCCCTGTTTTGGGGTCGTGTTGGTGAAGACCAAGCCACTGGCGGGTTCGTGCTGGGACGCTGAGGGGGATCGCCAGGAGTGAGAGAAAGGCGTGAGGGAAAAGGTCGGAATGAGACGAGAGATTGGTATTGTGCCGTAGAAGGACTGTCGAGAAGATGACTAATCCAACAAAAATCGACTCTTACTGTAGAAAGAAAGGCATTCACGAAAGAGGAAAGTTCAATATTCCCCTTCGTCTATTCCCCTTCGTCGAGATTGAATTCCTTTTCTTCCTTCACACGCAGCATTGCGGCGTCATTGCCACAGCCCTCTCCACTCCAACCAGAGCTGTGCACGGGTGCCAGAAGCAGGTGCAGGCTGACTGCGCCTGCCTGGCTCGTAATGGTGAAATACCCTGCCAAGGGGCAACCAAATCTCAAACAAACCCTTTCCCGTACATAAACACCTCTGTGCCATCTCGTTTCCTCTCCTTCTTCCATCTCCATCTTTTCCTTCCGTCAACTCTGTCACCTTCGACCCCTCGATATCATCTCCGATTCGAATCTCGGCGCGCTTCGAACCACCGTTCGCGTCGCCTCACTCGTTCCACCTCGTAGTCGGATCTTTGTTCGACCACCTGCGAACAACTCTCGTTCAGACAACCACATACTTTGAAAATGGGTGTTGGAAGATTCGCCTGCGTGGCATTGCCAGCCGCGCTGACGGTGGCATCGTTGGTTTGCATCATGATTGCCATGTTGGCTGGCATCACCACCAAAGGCCTCGACATGTTTGAGTTGGAAACCAGGAACCTCTCCGTCTCAACCTCAACTCTCCTCAACATCGCCAATCTCACGAGCAATGTTGGACCAGGTCTTGGAGCGATGACTGTTGCCGCTCAAGGACCAACTGCAGCAAACATCACCGCAGCAAACCTGGGACTCGCAGATTCATACAAAGTTAGTCTCTGGAACTACTGTGCCACCAACGGAACCAGCACCACTTGCACCAAGGGGAAATTCAACTGGGCTGCCGAGGCAACCAATGTTACCGCTATGCGTGAGAAAGTCCGTGTTATGACCTACTACAACAACGCTACCCTACCAACCGAGCTCAGAGGCGCTCTTAATACCTTCCAAAAGGTCCACAAGTGGACTTCGGTTGTCTACATCATTTCCATCCTCACTGCTGCCGTTACCCTCTTTTTCGGTATCTTTGCCGTCTTCTCCCGCGGAGCATCATGCCTCACATACATCGTTTCCGGTCTCGCATCAACCTCCATCTTCGTCGCCTCATTAATGGCCACCATTGAGAGCTCCGTCGTCGTCGGAGCCATCAAATCCGTCGAGAAGTCGTACAACGTCAAGGCAACCCTCAACACCTCATGGCTTTCCACCACCTGGTTGGCCGTTGCATTCTCCATGGGCGCCGGTCTCTTCTGGCTCTTCAGCGTCTGCTGCTGTGCTGCTAGCCACGGATCCAAGAAGAGCCGCAAGAGCGGAGACCACGAGAAGCTCATCCCAACTGGTCAATATCACCGTGTTGACGAGCCTACCCACTACAACAATGGGTCTGCTGGTGCTTTCGCACACGGTGGTATTCCAAAGCCTACCGCTCACAAGAATGGTGCTTACGAGCCATATTCTCATGCTAACATCTAAATGGCGACATATAATGGTGGTTGTGGGGTGAGAGGATAGGATAACAGAGCGAGGGGGTGTCGGATATTGGTCTTTTGGCGTTGCATTTTATGGGGCGTTGGGAATAATATTGGGATACTTGTGTGGATGATATTTGTACATCTATGCGAAAAGCTTGAGAGGACTTCTTTTCTTCCTAGATTATTTGAGGAAGAGAGGTAGAATATACCCTTACATTCCAGTTTACTTGATCTGAACCCGTTCTCCTTCGTGTTGCTTATATGTGATGACTCTTTGCTTGTCGACTCTCTTTCTCTGCGTGTTGCTGTACTTCAGGTATCATTTTTGGTGAGGGGGCCTTGGGCCAACGAGGAACTCGACTCGTCATTTCTTAATCATTCGACGAGTATCATCTTCAAAGAGCGCTTCCATACTTCGCAACGTAGCCACAGAACTGCTTCCTCCCTGGCTTGTTCTCTCGTTCTAATTCCATTTTGCGTCTTAGATATCCTTATAATGGTCATCTTCCCTTACTACCAATATAATTCCTTAAACGAACCCCCATCATCACCTTGCCTAAGTCTAGCAACAAAGCAACTCCCTGCCTCTCCTTACATTCAATTTAAGCTTCAAACCTCAACACCTCTCTTTCTAACCAAAAATCCCAACTTCGGATGTGGAAGCCGAGCCATTCCCCAGGTAAAGGTATCCGGGATATCAGGGTTCTCCAGCTTCACCTCATATTCCATGATGAATTTTGCGAGGATCTTTTTTATGAGGTGGGAGGCGTACATTCTTGCTGGACCGTATTCACACAATCAGTTATCACTCCAGCCCATTCCCCTTAATCCCAGTCTTCTTCACGCCCTGTCTGAAAACCAGGGAAAAGAGGGGAGGGGGTAATACCAAGCATGATTTATACTTCCCCAGAAGGGGAATTTCCAACTTGGATGTGTTAATCTGGTTTCACTTGCCATATATCTATCGCCATTTTTGTCGGTGACGGATCGGAAACCATTGAACGCCAACGGGTTATCAGGGTAATTTTGTGGATCGGTGTTTAGTTCCATACTTGGAACTGCTAACCAAGTACCTGATGCGAGGCGGGTGCCGTCGGAGAGGGTGTAGGTGCGTAGGACCTTGCGGAACATTCCTAGGTAGGTTGTTGGGTAGAGGCGGGCTGTTTCTCTGTTAGTGCGGAGGTGTGGTTAATTTTTGGTAGCGTGGCGATATTTTGGGGGTTGAGGATAGGAAGGGGAAGGAGGGAAGGAAGGTGTGTGATGTGAGAGAAGGGGGGGAAGTGATAGGGACGTACTTTACGAAACTATCCATAAGTGGTAATTCGGCGTTGTTGAGTCCAAAGTCCGTTCCTTCTTTCATGATTTCTTCGCGGAGGGGGACGACGTATTCTGGGTACTTGCAGAGGTTGTAGAGGGCGTAGCAGACGAGCTTGTTCCATCAGCAGGTCTTCAATAAATTGAGTCTGGGCTTTAATGAATAGGTACTTACGAGAGGAAATTGATGAGCCGAACCGAAGATGTAGAAGAGTAGTTGGTTTAGAATACGTCCGGGTGTGGTCTTTCTTTCGCAGTTTGCGGTCCACTGGGCCACGTCGACCTGGTGGGGTGGTTAACTATTGAGCGCTTGTGGGGAAATGGAAATTTGGAGGCAGTTGGGTTCACGGCTTGTTCCTTTTCCTCGTACCGGTTTTCGAGACGTTCCTCTATCAAGGGAGATAGTTGAGCACATAAGTTGGCTGTGGCATCAGTTCGCTTCATGGTGAACCAAGTGACTACTCTTTGGAATTATTTTAGTTGGGGGCTTCTCTTGGTATGTGGATTGAAGGAAATTACTCACGGAAACAGGATGTTTGGCGTGATCGATAAGGTTTCAGAGCATATAACGGACCTAGCTCGAGTATGAGTTACAATAAGTCTTGGAGATGGGAGGATTATGACACTTACCACTTTATATACTTCATCGTGCAATCGAAGAATACCGGATCATTTGCTAAGCGAATGTAAGTCCCAAACTTCTCGCATCAAATGACTAGCATCCCTTACCCAGCTTCTCACCAACCAAAACCACATTGTTGACCCGAGCAGCGAGTCTGACAACTGTCGAACTAACCACCGCGTGTGCAGATATGTAGTGCCAGCCTACTCTCATCAGCATAACTCAGTCAAACAACCTATTTCGAATCATCCTCTCACCATCCCCAACAGCCTTCCCCGAATCCACCTCCATAACAAAGGCTGCCTCCAAAGTACGATTAATCAACGGTTGCATATCTGGTAACTTCTTCCTCAAATGCTGTCCAAACACGTTTTAAGATACACTTCCAAAGCTATCCGTGTCATTGATCTTAAGTCCATTCATGATTTGCTCTGTGAAGATTCTCTGTTTCAATCAAACATTAGCCTTTCTCTCTCTCCTCAAAAATATTCCAGGAACTTGGAGAACAAACATCGAAAAACGCTCCTTGCAAAGAAAGATACCGATGCGGCGCATTCATAGCCTCCTCAATCATCTCTCGATTTGAGACACAAACATGATATTGATTTCTAGACGGAATGGCGTATGTAGAACGATTGGAAGCAAGGTATGCAGAGTGGTGCATGGCTTCTGCGTTCCAGCCATAGAATAGGGAGGTGAGCCATCGGCCGAGATAGGTTGGGAGACTGAAGATTGGTACGTTTGTCTGGAAGCGTGTTAGTATTGGAAGCTGGAGGCGATAGTGGAGGGGAAGGTGAGGCTTACGGGGCAACCGAGAAAGAGGATTCGGAAGCTTCTTTGGAGTTCGAAGATGAGCCAGAGGGTGAGGAGGATGAGGAGGTATTGAGAGAGGGAGAGGGCGAGGTAGTCTGTTGATTGTGCCATGGATGTTGGGTACTTGCTGTGTAATTACGTGAGCTTAATGTATTTGAGAAGATTGGGGGAGGCTAAGAGTTTTATACTGCGCGGGCGACTGTCGTGGTAAATAGTTTGAAGACCCAGGCGAGACACGTCGTTGGCCTGCGAATGAAGATGAGTTTTGTGGTCGGAACCTTTCTCGCACAAAGATATTGTTCCAGAGAAACAGGATCTCCAGATTAAGTTCGGATGAATTATACAGTACATTTTTTTACTTTTGAGTGACTGATATCATAGAATCTTTGAGGCAAAGTAGATTAATCTCACTCGTTGACCTTTTATTAGAAAATATGCATGTAGGATAATTGTTGGTGTATTCGTCTGAATCTCCATTATCTTTGATGCTGTTTGTATAATGAAAGAAGAGAAGGAAGGAATTCCCAATCTCAAAGCAACCTCTCGTTAAAAATTGTCAAAAGGAATCACTGCCTCTTCACTTCAATACGGAGTTATTGAATCGGAGCTGAGTGTCTATACCTACATAGGGAGAGATTGTAATCACGAGATATGAAAGTTTGTAGGAACGGGAGTAAAGTAAAACGTTTAGTTTCATTAAATAGTCCTCTTATTAAAACAACCACACCTCAATCAAGGCCCTACATATCATCCTTGGTGACCTCCAATCCTCCGGCTCAAAAAAGTATGTATTATCATCCATCTCCGGCTCCTCGGTCCCTCCAAAGTCTACCACTCGTCCCGTCTCTTCATCAACATGCGAATTATGCCCATCATAAGGAGTATGATGCTCTTCAGCCCAATTTTGGATCGTATCCCAGTTTCGACATCGATGAACGGAATCCAGACGTGTGCGTAGGAGATGAATTTCTGGAAACAGTCGTAACTTACTGTGGTGACGTCGGCGTTGCACATGAGACTCTGACGGATGGAGTTTATGCAGTGATCCATGTGGATCCATTTTTCGTAGTCAATTTTGTGGCCGTTGGGGGAGAGGAACGTCATGTTGTAGCGGGAGGGGTAGAAGTATTTCCGGATGGAGTTGAGGCAGTGGATTTGATGGAATACGTCGAGTGTGGTCAAGTAGGTCTCTTCTAAGCCTGCAACTGGAGTTCGAACACTCTTGTTCAAGAGCCGTGAGTGGCTATCTGCGTCGATGAATCCAATGCCTCCTATGTTAAAAAGCATTAGAAAGATGAATCTAAAAGATATGATTGCAGGAGGGGTACTTACGTTCATAAAGCGCATCCCATTTAGCATCAAGCTTATCACTTGGCCATCCTGCATACTCGGAAAAGTAATTGTTTTCCGGTCCAAACCCATGGATGAATACCTTATCTTCATATTCAAGAAGTCCAGCTAGCGACTAGGGCGCTGTTACTCATCATATTAGCAACAAGCTAGAACAATGGTGCAAGATAACATACTGTAATGCTCACTCTTGTTTTCACTTGTATACCAATGCATTTTTTCTTTGTTGAGTGTTACTGTTGACAACAATACCAAAGAAAGCAGAGCAACGAGAAACCAAGGTAGTACAGTAGTAACTAAATGATTCCATGTCGACGAGGGTAGCCAGTGAGATATTGAGCGTTGAGGTGACTTTGTCTTGCTCATTGAGTCCACATCTCGGCCATCTTTCAAAAACGCGACTTTCTCCAAGTCTCCATCCTCACTGTCAAAGCTATGTTCTTTGCTACTGTTCTGAGAATAGTTAGAGGCGTCAATTTGATCAAGAAGTAGGGCTTAGGGGTGTCTAAACTCTGCGAAACAATGTTTCAGACCGAAGTGAGGGAGAAGAGCCAAAGGAACTCATGAAGATCTTTTCATACCTCTGAAGGAAGAGCAGAATACTTGATTTTGTTTGTAAGGCTCATTTCTCTGATCTCTGCGTATTTGCTATAGATGACACTTGAAAGCAGTGAGAACGAGAAAAATTATGATAAATGGCAACGACGAAAATTTGCTTCGAGGAATGATGGGGGTGGTGTCTAATGGCAGTTTGAGAAACCAAATATAAGCTGTGAGAAGCTGCGGGTTCTGAGAAAGACAGTGGGTTCCAGTCTGAGTATTGTTGAATTCTTGTCTATAATAAAATCTTATTTGCATCACAAAATAGATCCGCCCTTTCGTGGCCTAAACTTTGCCAAGGTTGAAGTGATTATGCAGTAAGATTGTACGATGAGAGCAAGGAATATCATAAAGCGCAATACGACTGCAATTGAGCGATTACAAAGTAAGTATTTCAACTGCAAGTGCTATAATTGGCGATATCCTCATGTCTAGGCGCTTGCAATGCCTAGGCCCTTCGTAAACTAGCAAAGCTAAATGGATAATCTGAACGAGTACCATGCATGAGATAACTTGGATTCTCTTGGATTTTTCAAACGAGTAGTTATTTTTTCTGTTTTAGGAAGGTGTCTTTAGGTTTGAAGTTCCGGGCTTCATAGAACCTGATGCTGGCATGCAACTTCTCGGTAGCTTGGGGAAAATACACAAAGTTGCTGTCTCAAATGATTTGAAAGAGCAGACTTGATTTTGCCATTTTGCTTAATAAAATTCTTAGAAAAGGGCTCTCTCCTGATCTGAGTTCAAGTTCAACATCTTCCAGTTCATCTTCCCAGTTTCCTAATGCTCTCGCTTAAAAAACCCCTTCACCCATTACTTTAACTACCTCAACGAATTCAGGAAATGCATAAGGAAACAGAGCACCTCAATTCTAAATTACATTCTTATCGGTTTGAAGAACGAACGGGCCTCTTAGCCCGCTTCTTGGCAACTTACAACCCTTCCTGTAGGTACCACTTGACAATCTGCTCGATACTTTCAGCTTGACATGGTCTTATGCAAAGACACGCATACAAGCTCGCTGCTTCGCTTTTCTCTTTGAATTTCCGACAATAGAGTACGACAGAATTCCGGTTATCTAGGACCTAAAGTGAAGCCAATGAGGATGTATTCAGGCTCCATCGCAACCAATTGCAGCAAGCAACTTCTCTGTTACATTTCGCGTGTATTCAAGACAGAAATTGGGGACTCGTTCACCGTTGCTGTCTTCACCAACTCGAAAAAGCGGAGTTTAATTTTTCCATTTTGCCTAATACCTCTCTCAATTTCTGAGGATAGTTCCCGCTGAATCATGTTTCAAGTTCCAGTTCATCTTCCTGGTTTCCTCGAGAATATCCGTCTCGCTTAAACACCCGTCAATTCAAGTCAAAAAGTACCGCAATTCTCACTTAGAGAACGGATTCACCGCTTTTTGCAACCTTACAGCACTTACTGTGCCAATAAAGGAGTGGATGCAAACCTCGCAATACTGTCAGCGTGATATGCTCTTATGCAAATTGATCTCTTTCCTTAAAGCTCAGATTGTCGGATTGTCGGTCTGGAGAAAGATCTCGAAAAGAATTCTGGCGAGAACATTGCGGGATTCTCCAGGGTAGCATAACACATGAGCTTGTGACAATAGAGTACATAACCCAGCTCTCTTAAAGATTAGAGTGGCATCAATGAGCATGTATTGCTTATCTTCCCCTCACTTCACATCTCTATCATGCATATCCAAGCTTCAAGCTCGGTTAGTCACATTAGGTGAAAACTTACCAAGCATTCTCAAAAGCATCTCGTAACAAGGATTTGCAATACTTGCATGACATATGAGTTTTTTGGCTATACTCGTCGGGTTTAGATGTCTCTGCTGGATTGAACCTATTTCCAAAGGAATATGGTGATAAATTGAGCAGCCTATCTGGGGAAGGGGACTTCGGTCCTGTAGAGACTTCTGAACCTGACAACGCGCATCAGAGCTTGACCGATCCAGGATCTAGAGGAGTTCGAATCGGCATGTACCATCTGACGTCCTCTCACTTTCTGTTTTGGCCGTGGATAGCTCGGTAGGAAACATTGGATGAAGGTTCCCATCATTCAAAGGTGTCAGACCTGGTATATAAAGCCATCTTGATTCTTCACCGAGTCCGTACCTCCCCATCACTCACAATTCAACATTCAAATACCTCATCCCCACCTACATACAGTATTCTACGAACCAACCAGTTCTTCCCGAAACCAAAGCCATGCAATTCACACATTTCATCATCGCCGCTCTGGCAGCCTTTGTCGCAGCAGCTCCAGTTCCTGAGAATGATTTCGATGAGTCTTTGACGAACTATGAAGCCTTGGTAAGCTAAGCCTGCTTGTCTGAGACGTATTCAATGACTAATTTGAATAGACAATTGGCACACTTGAGGTAATAAGCCTCCATTATTCTACTTTCAAAGAATCAAAGGAAGCTTCTAGGTCAACTGCAGGACTTTATACTGACTCTAAGATTCTAGCCCACCGAAGCCTAGTTGAAATCATCTGTGGTTTCAACGCTCCGAGAAGGCATCCTATGGCGGAGAAAGGGAAATAGTTCTTCTCGTGGTCACGTAATGAACTTTGGTTGTTGTGCTTTGATGGTTGTTTCTGTTGGAGTCGATGGTGTGCCAATTTGAATCGGATGAATTGGTCGGCTAGCTACCCTTGGAGTCACAATGCGGTCGAACATACAACTTTCTAGTTCTAATGGGGGTGATACAAGTACTCTATCTCAAGAACTCCTTATTTGAATCAATCATTCCATTCAAAAGCCTGAAAAAAATACAATCCGCTCAAGTAATGTACATCCTCCTCCGTACTACAGTGAGGAAAAAGTGGTATTTTTAAGACTTTTCTAGGATAGTTTGGAAATTTTCCGACACTGAGAATAGTCACAGTCACAGTCACCTTCTTGAAGTTTAGCCCATGCGTTGCGTGGTGAGTGACTGCTCGACAAAAGTGCATGTTACTCACAGCACTGATATATGT
>LLCD01001217.1:0-12030 GCA_001414355.1 Hymenoscyphus salicellus
ATTTAGAAGATGCTAAGGATGATTCTACTATCTTATAGTCTTGTTATAGTAGTAATACGTCTTCTAAATCGGAGCGTACATCGTAGTATTGTTCTAGAACAAGGTTATCTTCATTTTCTAGCTATGTCCTATATCCTCGAGCCTCTAGCTTAGCGTCGGATAGTTCCTAGGTTTTAAGTAAAGCTACTTCCTTATAGATAGTAGCGTATACTTGTTTTCTTTCTTTCTAGGTAGGTTTCGACCCCTTCTTACTATACTTGTTTACTCTATAACTAGAAAGGCTATAAGAGTAGTATAAGTTCTACTCTCGGCGTTAGTTACGTTCCTTCTAAGAAAGGCCTTCCTTCTTAAAGGTTTTCTTTTAAGTAGCGTTTACTGTTTAAACTTCCTTTAAATAACTCTACTTCTAGTATCCCCTCTCTAAGCTTTCTCGGCGCGGAGTACTCTTTCTAAATTCCTATAGACAGTTGTCTAATTGAATAACACCTTCTATTATACTTACGATGTTTCTGAAATTTATATTCTGTTTTACTATTTCTTTGTAAAGGTTCTCCTTTAACCCTCTATAGAACAATTCTATAAGTGTTATAGCATCCTATTCTAACTTGTTTCTATATTACTAAAACTTATTAGTATAGGCAATTACTAATCTAGTTTAGTGTAAGTCTAATAGCTTATATACAGCTGTTTAGATAGTGTTAAAGTCTTTGAAGACTCGACGGATTACTTACTTAAATCTAGCCTATGACTTAAATATAAGCTATGTGATGTCTATAGACCTATCCTTAGCTTTATAGGTAAAGAAGTCCTTAAGGTATAGTTATACTTATTTAAGTGTAGCTTCTCTAAGATAGAAGATTACGAAGATAGAACGTAAGTTATAATTGTCTGCGAACTTCTCCTTATTAAAGTTGAAATAGATGTCTATCTAGAGTAGGAACGAGTTAAGTTCCTCTCTCTTACTATAGTAGGTGTCTAGCATCTTAATATATATAGTCTTAAGTACTTTAACCTTGTAAGGTTCTAGTATATTAGGTATACTAACGTTATTGTTATCGTCGTCGTCCTTGCCTTTGTTGTTAGACTAGGTAGAGGCAGGTGTTTCAATGGCCGGTGCCGGGTTAGCTAGTAAGTTAGTACAGCTAGTACTCGGGCTGGCCGTAGTAGCTAGTTTTAGAGTAGCAGGAGCCATTGCGACTAAACTTTTAAGCAGGTGCTTAAAGTATAACGATTCTTAATCTTAAACTAATCAGGTGACTAAGTATTAAAGGTTAGGATGCGGTAGAAGGCTTAGATGTATAGGTTTATTCACTTAGAAGTAAACTTGTTACTTGTACAAAGTCGTTAAAGGTAAAAGGTATTAATAACTAAGTAAACTAAGTTGAGCACGAAGCTTCTATCTAATAGCAGACGTGCCAGTCTTATATAGAACCTTTACTTACTCCTGGAGTGTTGTTGGATCATCTAGATCTAACACTCCTGGATCATGGATCATTTAGATCCAAATGATCCATGTCACGTGATCCCCATAACCAAAGGAAATCCTTGGATCGTCTAGCTAACCTAGTCGATCCCTATTTGCTATAAGAGTATAGTAGTGCTTAACCTGTCAGGACGCCGCCTGGTCTTCACTCGTCACATGCTAACACGTGATTCGTGACATATGCGTCAAGGCAGTAGGAGTTGAAATTAACTCTAACCGTGGCAGACGACGAAACGACCAATTCTCTTTGTAGCACATAGTCTTGGTGGCATTATCGTTAAGAGCGTAAGACAAACTCGTTCAGTCTCTTTTTTGGGCGTAACTAACTAGGGCAGGCTCTTATCCATTCAGACGCAGCACGCAAAGGAGCGCTAGAAGAACATCGCTGGATCAAAGCGTCGACGTATGGAATCATGTTTATGGGCACGCCCCACCAAGGCGGCAGCGGAGTTCAGCTAGGCAAGCTGCTAGTCAATGTAGCATCCGTATTTGTGGCCGCGGATGACCAGCTAATGAAGCATCTTGAGCGAGACTCGGAATGGCTTCAACAGCAACTTGGGCAGTATGGTCCAATCAGCAACGACTTTGTAACAAAGTTTGTGTACGAGGTGTATAAAACGCCAACAGTACTAGGTCATTCAATCATGGTATGTTCTTGCTTCTGTTACGAAATGTAAAAAGCTAATAGCATAGGTGGTACCCAAGGTATCAGCGGTTGTTGCTGGCGCCGTCGATGCAGAGCCGATCGCCATCCACGCCGACCACATCAATATAACTAAGTTTACATCAAAAGAAGATAGTAGATATAGGACTATTTCGGGACATCTGCAAATTATGGCTAAGAGTGCGGGCGAGGCTATTGCTTTAAGATGGGCAGAGGAGACTAGAGTCAATGCAGGTATGTAGCGCTAGCGTGTAGCAATTTCGAATAGCAATAACAATAGTTGTATGTAGCTCGTACCAACTATGAAGAGAGCTTTGATATTGTCTTTAGTTTGCCTGAAGCTTTCGAGACCAACCACTTTGTCGCAAGACAAGCCGAGCTTGCTATAATGTACAAGACGCTTAGCGAGGGCACCGGCCGTCAAGCAGTTACTCTGCACGGTCTGGGCGGGATTGGTAAGACGCAACTAGCGATTGCATACGCGAAAGCGTATCGCGATAACTATTCAGCGATATTCTGGGTGAATATTAAAGATAAAATATCAGTAGAGCAAAGCTACTTACAGTTAGGAAGAAGAATCTCGCAGGTTAGCCAGCTTAGTGGACTCACCGATGACAACAAACCAGACAAAGTAGTAGTAGCGGTTAAACGATGGCAAGAGCATGTCAACAACACGCGGTGGTTAATGATCTTCGACAACTACGACAATCCAAAGGTGCCTAGCAACACGGATCCCGGTATGGTCGATATCCACCAGTTCCTGCCCGAAGCATATCATGGCTCAGTAATCGTCACGACAAGGTCGTCCAAGGTTAAAGTTGGGTCTAGTATAAAGGTAGGTAAGCTAGAAAACATCTACGACAGTCTACAGATCCTGTCCAATGAATCATATCGTAAAGATGCAATCGACGGTAGGTTGTTTATATCCCTATATATGCAACGCTAACGCTTCTAGATCGTGATGCTACTAAGCTTGCTAAAGAGCTGGATGGTCTCCCATTAGCCTTGGCTACTGCCGGCGCCTATCTCCACCAGGTAAACACAAGCTTTGCAGAATACTTGTATCTATACAGAGAGTCATGGCGAAAACTTCAGCATACAAGTCCCGAAGTAAATACTTACGAAGATCGACAATTATACTCGACATGGCAGCTATCGTTCGATTATATAAAGCAACAGAGCGAGCTATCGGCAAAGCTGCTTAAGCTGTGGGCATACCTTGACAACCAAGATCTGTGGTTCGAGCTTCTGCAAGAAGGGAAGGCTGGTGGGCCAGAATGGCTTCGTCAACTAACAGAGGACAAGCTAAGTTTCAACCAGGTAGTTAGGGTGCTATGCGAACACGGGCTGATAGAAGTAGACAAATCGTCTGAAGGAAGCATAGTTGCATCGAAAGGGTACGGGATGCACAGTTGTGTGCACTCGTGGACGGTCCATATACTAAACCAAGAATGGGATTCTAGTATGGCCGAAATAGCAGTAAAATGTGTAGGAAGGCACGTACCAAACCAGAATGCGCAAAACTCGTGGGTAACTCAGCGACGACTCTTGCGACATTTGGGTAGGTGTTGGGGACATTTTATCAATCCCGGATTACATGACGATGGCAACGAGTGGATTCTGTCCAAGTTTGGAGACCTGTGTTCGGAGCAGGGGCGACTTAACGAGGCGGAGAAGATGTACTTGCGAGCGCTGGCGGGCAAAGAGAAGGCATGGGGACCCGAGCATACATCAACACTCGACACGGTCAACATCTTAGGCGCCCTCTACGCTTCCCTGGGACGGCTTGACGAGGCGGAGAAGATGTACTTGCGAGCGCTGGCGGGCTACGCAAAGGCACTTGGCAAAGAAGGAGTGAAGAGATATATACCCGCGCTAAACACAGCTGAGAACCTGGCCAATATCTTTCAGCAGATAGGTAAAGCGAAAAAAGCGGAAGAGTTGTACAACCAGGCTCTCTCTGGGGTTGAAGCTGTTTTTGGACACTCCAGCGACAGGTATAAAGGTATTATTAATGCTTTGGATGCACTTCACGATGATAGTAAGCACGATATCAATTCCTAGTTTAATTTAATATAATAATGATTCAATTGCTAAAGTAAAACATTTCATTTTGCCTAGATCCTGCAAAGCTTACTTAAAGGGCGCATGAGGCTTTAATTGGACTATACCTTGGTTGGGATAAATTCGGCCAATGGCCGCTATTCTCGTCTCGTGACAGGGGGACAGGCGTTGAGTAAAATTTAACGAGCCCGGACGTGAACATAGTAAATTATGTCTCGGCTAATGTGCATTACTCAGCACCGAAACATGTAGATCCCCTCATCGCACCGGCGTAACTCCCGGACTGCATACGTTTCCTCTTTAAGTGTCTTTTAAATTTGAAGCCAATTATTTCGTGATAGGACCTTTCCTCAGAAAATGATATTTTAATAACAACTAAATAAACTTAATAAGGAAAATTTTGTGATTCCAAAACTATAGATTCGTCTCGTTATAGGGGGCGTCTCGGGACGCAGGGACAGACGTTACTCTTTCTCCAACTTCAACACCGCTCTGGAGTCTGAATAAGTGAAGCCACCAGCGCAAAAAAAAAACACCAAACAATCAGAATCTAAAACTAGACTACCACTTAGAGACAAGAAAACCCTCGAGGGGTTATGTAGCACATTAAATATATCTTACGGAAGGGCATCGATATTCGACAGTAATCTTTACTTCGACGGCAGTAAGAGAAACTGTTGCGCTTAGTCGGAAGAAGTGATAAGTAAAATAGAGCACTAGGAAGTGGTGATGGTGGGTCGGAGTGTGAGGAAATGTAGAACCTTGATTGTGATCAAAATCAAGAATCCAAATGACGACTGTCCAGAGATTGACAAGCAAGATAATGGGACTCCAAATGGGTGAGGAGAGCCCAGATATTTATCTCGTTATTTGTCTCCTCTGGCCACTACATGTTGCTGAATAAATCCATACTCACAGCTACCCCGCTAGAGCTTCTCTCTTTACTAAGACTCGGAAATTATTATGAAGTTATCGGAGATAGTGAGGCGATTCCCAATACTATTATCAAGCACCCGCCAAACACAAACTGTAAGAACTACGGATTGCAACTCCATAAGCCAATCTCACTCATTCCCCTATAAATATAGATCCCGAGTTGCTAGATGACCAGATGGAGAACTAAGAGCTGAGACTTTCAATGTGATTTCGCGATCTCTGACAGAGAACAGGTGTGCTCTTCTTCCTCTTATTTGTTCAAGCACAACTCTCCTTCAATCTAAGCATTCACCCCTTCGACCCCAAGTTCTGATTTCCCCAGCCATAGACTTAGGTAAATCGACAGTACTAGCTATTTCGACAGCACAAAGATCTATTTTCCCCATTCTTCGAACTCCCCTAAAAAGCCTTGCATGTTTTACGAATAACTATCTCCTAAAACAAATATTAATTTCTCTCACTAAAAGTCCCCTCATGAATGGCATTCACTATAGTCCACAAAGGAGAACTCTTGATCCAGTATTCCTCTTCTCCCCAGCCCCCTCCTCCCTATGCGGCAGCATGTAACTATGATTTCCTCAGCATATTTTTCAATCCGCTTTCAAGTTCCAAATCCATACATACAGTTATTAAGATGCAACACTAAAAGAAATTATAAAAAAACCCCACAAGCTATTTTTTAACTTACATAAACCCACCACAAAAGTAATCACATCTTACAACCATTCCCGCTCAGTATTCTCACAAAACTCTCCTTGAAATGCTCACTCAGAACTCCCAGTCCCGAACTACCACATCTACCACATTAGCCGATGCCAGACTCTATTGTTCTAGGCCACGACCAACCAGCAATACCTCCCTCCCTCCACCCGAACCCAACATGACCTCCAAGCACAAAAACCTTAACTCTCTCATCCCCTTAAAGACCACCCTCCTCTCAAAGTGAAACAACCCCCGCATCCAACTCGACAGCAACAAGCCCCCTCGACCGCAAAAACCCCATCTCCGAACTCAATTTCCCTTCGAAAACAAAATCCAGAACCAGAAGAGAGAGAAAAACCCAGAGAAGAAGGCCAAACTCACAGTCATTCAAAAAGACCTACTTCACGACACTCCTCAGTTTTCATTACACCAAGAAACCAAAAGTGTCTCAACGACATCGCTTGGTTTGAGAAAAGAAGAGATAACCTTTCCTTAGCGAATCGACTATTTTATCTTATAAATAGCAAGGCCGCAATGCTCTCTGCTAAGTTTTATTCAACATTATTTGGATTTGGTCAATAATGTGGGCACCATTGGTCAATATTGTGAGGATGGTCAATAGACCCGGAGTTTACGAGTAAAACATTTTATTTACTAACACCTAAAAATAAAGCTATTCCTAGGTATATATATATAGACCATTTAGCCGAAACCCAGCCCTTCACTAGCCTTTTACCCCCTGTAGCCCCTTCCTATTCTCCTTCTTCTAATCCGCCAAGTTAGATCTAGTTCTATCTTCTAGAGGAGAAATAGCTAGTTCATGCCCCCTCTTACTCCTCCGGGTCACTGGGTTCTTATCACTCTTCTTAGTGAGAGCAAGGGGTCCTCCTGAGTATACATGCTTAAGGAATTTATCTCTAGAGAAAACTTCAGGATTCTACTTAAACCCACAAGTACAAAGAGCAGTTACTTTGTCCTCCTATGTTGTATAAAAGAGAGGGGAAGGCCTACTTGTGTAGGAAGATAATTAATCTAAAAAGAGAGGAAAGGGGCAATTTTTATAGGGGAAAATATTATGGACCCCTGGAAAAGTGGTGTGTTAGAGATTATTAGATAAAGATTTCTAAAAAGGGGACCTATTGGTGGACAAAACGTTTTGTCCGCAAACTCCGTGTTTATTAGCCAATCCTCTGATAATGGTTAATATGGCTATCTTATTGGCCAATCTAGATAATGGTGGATAAAACATACCATCCGTCCTCGCGTCCTCGATATTAGGATGACTGTTTACCATCCCTCTCGTCCTCAACCCCGCATCCCAGAACCCCACCTAAGCAAGCTCAATGCATACACTTTACTCACATGTACACATCTAAAACAACCCATTCGACATCCTCACTCCCCCCCATCATCAACCCAACTTCCTCCACAGCAATTTGCATCAGGGGGGGGGTGGCAACCCCACCGTCCCTCGCTTATCCCAAAGACGAAAGTCGCCCAATTCACCTCGCAACAAAACACCTCTCCAGCAACCCCCCCCCCAAAAAAAACCCAACTTCTCTCCACTACCAAGAGCATTGCCCATCTATTCCAGAGCTGCCCCGACCAAACTTGAAAATCAATTAACTGTCCAGTCGAGTCTAAAATTGTCTCCAACATTCGTCGGACACAGAGATACTTCCATACATAAGTAGCTCTGAGGACAAATTCAAAAACTCCCAAGACACACACAAAGTTCAAAATTTTCAAGTCAAAGTATTAAATCATAAAGGCAAGCAAGCTAATCTCATCAATCCCACACTAACCTACCACCGCGAGGTCCTCATGTAAAAAAAAAAGAAAAGAAGAGAAAGAGCAAAGTGTAAGCAGAAGATCTCGTACACCGAGGAAGATTAATACAATAAAATGTCCTCCCTCCCTTCTTATAAACGCCAAGAAAAACACAAGATCCCAAATGTCCTTTGTTCCATGCTTGCAAGATCATAGCCAGTTTCAATCCCAAATTGTAGCAAGTCAATCATCCCTTCCCTTCCAAATGCTTGGTCCACCACATCCTCCCATACCAAATACATCCCATCCATCCTATACAGATACACAAATTTCAAATTCTGTGCTCCCCCTTTCTCAGCTGTCGCTCCATTGAAATCAAGCATCGCTCATCCCAACTCCGCTCGTCCTCTTTGGTGGTCAATCGATCCTCAAACTATAAGGACTATCACTCCTCTCGTGACTATCATCGATCCTCGTCCTCACACTCCGCATGCTCTCCGCCCCACGTATACTTCCATCCCTACTATTGCCCCCATTCATAATCGCGAAATCCCTCAGACTCCCCTCATCCTGGGCGGGCGCTCTCGTGCGTCCAAACTTGGGATCGACGGGAGGTGCCATCTTATATCGTTTCGACACCGTAGCGGCAGCTTCATCATCGACGATAACAATCATCCATACACCAATCGCGCCATTGCTACCAATAAGAGGCGTGCAGTGGATCCAGCGATTTCGTCCCTCCATGTCGCTTTTGGAGACCCATCGGACTTTGGCCGTGACTCCACGTCCATCTGATAATGCGCGAGTCAACTCATCACGTACACGGGATGAACCACCGATCTTGGCCATAAAGGGACTTTGCAAGATCCCTGGAACCCGCAGACTAGGACTCGCAAAGAGAATGCGAAGACTGGGATATGGCCGAACAAGAAGATAATTCTCGTAGATACCACTAAGTTTTCCACTACCGCGAGTGAGTGATTCGTACTTTCCGCCCAGAGCATCTGGACTGTTGTTGATGACCAATCGAGGTTTGTTCCAGTTTCCAGTCTTGTAGTTGGTATCTTGAACTTCGTGCTGTGTCTCCTTGTGCATTTTCCCGCCAAATCTTCTGACTGTGTCCAACTCTTGTAGATTCAACATCTCACTCAATTCCTGGAATTCGTTCTTCGTCTGTCCTTCGTCGTCTTCATGTTCGATATGTTCCATTTGATTAGCTTCAACGCCCTCTTCTCGGTTGACAAGACGCTGTAGTGATTCCAACTCGGCACAATCTTTCACCAACCCTGATACATCGACTTGAGCACCAATGAAATATCGAATGGTTCCACGACTATCGCATAATGGAGCCATCATCAGTAAATTCATAAAGGGAGAACCATCTCGTCGGCTAAGGAAAAATTAGCATGCATCAGATGTTGTTTATAAAGAGTGCTCACTAATTCAGGAAAACCTCGCAGTGTTCCCGACCAGCATCGATGACCTCCCGTAATCTTCTGACACTATGCGGACTTGTCTTGGGACCTTGCAAGAACCTACAGTTTCGGCCAAGGACATATCCCATACCGTATTGGGTGGTTCGATGGAATTCTACCCAATTGTCAGTAACGATTATAAAAAGAAGGATAGCAACATACCTTCTGAAGCAAAGACAATAGGATTGTCGGGTCTCGAAGGATCTGTAAGACAAAAAACTTCTGCGAGTCCTTCTGACGCTTCTCGTAGATGTGATGGCAAAGTCCCAGTGATTCTCCTCTGAATTGACAAGCTCACTGTTTGAATATATGTATATGTGATGTATGCAGGTAAATCCTCTCGAACCATGACTTGAAAAGCCTGCGCTGCTTTTTCCTCCAAATCAGTATTGATGGTTGATTTCGTTTCTCGAGCAGTAAAGTCGAAGCCTTGAATTGGATCCAAAGCCTCCGCAATCGCATTGGAGTAGTTGATGGCTTTGAGGGCTTTGATTGCGTCCGGTTAATAGCCCAAGATCGGGCCTGATGAAGGTCGATGGGAGCTCATGAAAGCTGTGAATTGTAGGAGGATCGAGGGATCTGCGAATATTATCTCAAGATGTTCAGTTGAGAATAACTGTACAGATCTGTTTTCCAAGGAGTATTTCTTGGCCTCCCCTTCAGCAGGAGCCACCAAATCAAAGGATCCTGGATCAAGATCATCTTCATTCAGCGGTTCAAGTAAATCATTCTCCAGCCCTTTGATTTGTAGAGGAGCTAACGAAGGTAGGGAAGTCGCATTGGTCTGGCCGGAGGCTATGGATCCATTTTGCGATTGAGGTCTTGATCTCGGACGGGAGTCAATTGTGGATGCGCGATCGTTGTAAGGCATTACTGCTGGTTTGGGTTCGGAATTGTTCTCTTCGTTCCTGTCTCTTCCGTTTCTTTCCTTCGCAGCCGCCCTGTCCCTCACTGACTGAGTCTCGATATCACTCAAGTCGTCAAAGTCGTCAAACGGCTCCAAAAGTGGTTCCAATACTCTCTTCTCGGGCGGATTTCTGCTGCTGGAATTATATCAGAATGGTGCATTGAAGGGTCGATGAATGTTACACGCTACTGACCTTACTCGCGTTGGCACATGCACAGGTACGTTTCTTCCTGGCGATTGAGCAACAGCAACTAAAGTGTGGACCTTTTCGGGTTTTCCTGGGGAATCTCGAGATGATACTCGGGATTTTGTGAGTAATGGTAGTCTTTTGGAGGGAGGTGGTGCGTGTCTGCGGTGAAGAGGGATATCTACAATTTCCGCAGCACTGAAAATCGATTCTCCGTCGCTATCCATGTGTGGTGGGAGAGAGGGCAAGGGTCGATCAGGAGGATTGAGTCCAAGGTTCAATGGCATAGGAAACTAAGAAGTAAATAAGTAAACTATTGCTTCGCTTAGCAACAAGCAGGCTGGGGGAGGTCTCCTGTATATTTTGGCAGCCGGCAAACGAAATGTCTTATATACAAACAGCAACGGGAGGGTTAACGGATCATCACTCACCAAAGAATATCCCTGCGGCTGGGGTTGATTCCGCATGGACGTCGGAGGGGCACTTTTCTCTGGCACTTCCCCGGGCACTACTGGTATGCCAGCCATGTCCACTGGGCTGGGAATGGTGTGGGTATATTCGAGGACCGTGCGAGTTATCTTGGGAGAGACGGTGGGTGGCGGATGGGGTGGATGGTCCTCCTTTGGAGCAACGCCAGCAGCTAAAACTGCTAGACGGCTCAACGCAGGTGGAAGCTGACAAGTTGATTTCCAGAATTGGCAAGACTATTGATTGGCCTAGTTTTCCATGAACCGCTGTACACGAATGGAGACTGACTAGAAAACGTGGGAAAGAGACGGAGTCTGAGACTATACTAGGAGAAAGAGAAAAAAAACTAATGGCACCGATGATGGCAGTGGTGGTGGGGCCAGTTCATCGATGTGTTCCCTCGGGGCGTAGAAAGAGAAGGTTCTCGGTGTTGATGCATGAACAACGACTTGAAAGAACGAGATGGAGGAGGATCAAAAGAAAGAAAAAAGTAATGCGTGTCGTCAGTAAACGAGGATTGAACGAGAGGAACAAGGCGAAAAAGGAAGTTTCGGGAGAGGCGAGAATAGAAGGTGGAAATGGAGGGCAGCTATGCCGGGTCTGTTCGTGTCAGTGTTTCTGAATTATCGAGGCTGATATTGAGGGGTCGTCGAGGACGAGGACGCGATGCAGCTGCCGAAATGCTGTGAGGCACTTGGATCGTGGTACCACGCGATAGATATTCTTCCAGAGTACAGAAACAGAGTACCTGAATTGGTGCGAGGTGATGGCTCGTCAGAAATGCCTCTCCTTTCTAGGTTTGGTCTGATGGTGCCCAGGACGGTCCCAGGTCAACTTTTGTTTGCGTGCCCGGGGAAGGAACGATGTCGTACAAACTCGAGGGAGTATCCCTAGCCTACTCTACTTACCCTGTTCTGCCCTCAGGGAATTGTAACCTGGATGTTGACAGCCCGATACAAGTGCTTCTTTCTCGAATTTTCTTATTGTCTTCCACCAAGCTCCTGTGACCACTCGTGGCCAAAATGAGGCCATCGCGACATTTAAAGCGCATGAGGGGTATGTTTCAACCCCCCAAAAAGCAATTCTGAAATGGCGCCCTTCAACGTTGCGACAGGCTGATGGCGCGATTGCCATGCTTCTGCCACGTCGCCTTATCGTGCTTTCTTTTTCGATGCAGAGATGTTTTGCTTTTCTTCTTCGACTACCCCTCAATCGACCTCTCGATCAGCACCGGCTTTGTTTCAACATTCGATGGGGGGAGGAATCACGATGCCTGAGAGGCGCTGCTGAGGTTGTACCACGTCGGGTCTTGTGGTACAGCTTGTACTCCGTACTCGACTTCTCGAAATTCGTGGTGTATGGTACTCGTACCTG
>LLCD01001218.1:0-12026 GCA_001414355.1 Hymenoscyphus salicellus
ATAGTATATTTTCCCTCATACCCTTCTCTCATGCATCTACAAATCTGAATTTAGGTACCTTCCAATCTGAAGTATCACAGTCAGTTATAGCATCCAAACTTAAGCCACCTATAATGAACGCAAAAATTAGCCATCATCATTGATACAGAGCTTGAAAGGAGTAGCAAAATTAGGCTTACTTTCAACCGCCTTCTCTCTGTCTGCAGCAATTATCTCTTTAAAATTCTCAAGCCAAACCCTCATTGCCTCACCTGATTATTTCCAGCTTTTCACCTTAACAGATTCCAGAGGAGGATCAACAAAAACAACGGTATCTCCCATGTGGGGATCACCATAGATCGCTGAAACTAGTAAAACCTCTTCCATGTCGAAGGTGCAGGCCATCTTAGCCGAGCCCATATTGCGTTTGAAGTCCCCAGATTGATCATTGTAGTTCTCTGGTTTTGTCCAATCCAGGATGTTTATAGCTATATAGCGAAGATTTCGCGGTCCTCGACGACATGTTGGTGTACATCGACCTGTACCACCATTAAATGATCGATGCTGCTCGTTGCAGATACCGCACCGCCAAGTACTATCGCCGTCGACATCGTAAATTGCATGCTCTTTGTCAGCACGAACTAACCAAAAGGTGTCGAGTTCCGTTGTGAAATAGTTTCTTGACATGCTTGTTTTAGAGCGGTTGATTTCGAGGTCCTCCTCTCAGTCCTCCTCCGAATCCTCTTTACCAAGAGGATTCGGAATTATCTCGTTAAAGGCATTCATCATTGACCAATTAACGAAGCAATCCAATTGAAGGGATAGAACAGAGTCTCGTGCTTCCTTGCAAACATTCATAATGACATTCGCGGGGCATCGATTCCAAGCTCTATAATGATCTCCTATAATGTGAACCGCTGGAACGCGACAAGCAGTTTTCCATATCTGCCTGAAAACTATCAGCAAGTGCAAGAGAGACACGACTCAAATACAAACCACACACTGGCGCAATTTGAATGGAAGTCTAACAAATTGTGGGAAGAGCTTCGCCAAGTCGTCTTGTGAGCTCCAAGGTGGTGAAGATTCATTCTCGCAATATCGCAATGTGATTTTCCATTTCGCTGCCAAAGTGCCGCGGCCGTACTTGAGATAGAAACCAACAATATCTAGAATTGAATCAATTTCCATCTCTAGACCATTGGAATCCACCTCGGTTTCCTTGCGGATGACTCTCGACTGGTCGTTCTTTGAATAGAAATCAATAAGATCCTGGGTTTTAAGCCTGGCCTCAATTTCCGCTTCTACACCATTGTCATCCACAGTTTTCGTGCGGATGACTGTCGACATGCTAGGCCCATCTTCACGAGTCTCGAGAGCTGAGTCCGAGTCTACAATTCCTGCGTCGCTCATAATTAAATCTATGGCATTGGGGGAGCGACGGCTCTCAAGTTGCGGGGTGTGGCTTTCACGACGCGAAGAGGTGATAAGGGGAAGCAAGAGAAACCTCTGTGTACTCACGGTGGACAATACAAGGTGCAACACTCTAGCTTCGTACCTGCCTATCTTTCCCATTGTTCCAATTTTCTAGGGTAATACAAGTTAATTCTCCTAAATGTTTGGTACAATCATTCAACTTTCTCCTAGATCTTTTGAACAATGATATCCAAAATTACCTTAAAAGGCTAAAATAACGAACTAGATTAGCAGGTACAGACCTGATATTTACTGCCACTTTTTCAGTCAGCGGTAGATATACTAGACATTAAAAGTGGCAGTAAATAAACGCCATAGAAATAAAACCACGTAAACAAAAGAACACAACTCCAGAAGTTGGGGAATAACCATTCATGTTTTTTTTTGTGACAACTTTAGGCTGAGTTGTAGACGTTACTACTTGTTGGCCTAAACTACTGCTACTTTTAGCGTGATAATGTATCAATATAATGCTCTTACACACTCCATGCCCCAAATACCCCTCTCATGCCAAGTACGTGGAGCAGAAAAATCAAGGCTTTGCTTGATCATTTCCTCTTCCATCTCTGGTTTGGTCGCTCCCATGGTGCCAGCCCAGTAGTAGTGTAACACCTGCACGCGCAAGGCTAATGAAAGGCACGACTTCAAACACACGCCCCTCACCCTCCATACTATTCTAAATCCCCCGAGAAACAATAATACTTGGGGACGCCTAATTGCTCATTACCTACAGCAAGGTAAACATCATCAAAAGTTTCACATATCAAAATCACGTAGAAAAAACGTGTTTACAGAATCTTTTCATATTCTTATCAACATAATTGTAATCAAGGCCCTCAGCTTTTTCAAAACAAGAAGTGTACTGTACAGCGCTCGCTCAGATATGCAATCCCGCAGATCCAGAAGAACGCCTTAACATCTAAATGACACAAAGTGGTCCACTGCAAATCCTGCAATCCTGCCATGTAAAACTCCAGGTATCAACCAAACAACAAAGAATCTTATGCCTCCTTAACAATCTTGTCTTGCTCAACAAGCTTTTCTTGGCTTGGTTGACCATTGCTGCTTGAAGAAGCGCTGACGGTGCTCAAACCAGTGCCCTTTCGCACAGTAAGTGCCTTGCTCCAACGTTGTGGATCATTTCCTGGTGGACCCTCACCCTCGAGACCAAGAACCTCACGTAGCTCAGGGATCTCTGCATGGTCTCGCGTTGTACGCATGCGGTGGCACCAAGTAATTCTCTTCTCCTCGATGTATCCTCCACGTCCGACATCACCATTGTTATTATTATCCTCCCCAAGTTGTTTGCCCTTGTCATTCTCCAATGGACTTGTGATCGGTGTAGCAGCATTGATGGGCTCAAACAAGAACTCTCCTCCGACTTGGTGGTATCCGCCTCCTTGAAAGACCTTGCCTGTGGTCAACATCTTGACGCTCTGAACAAATCCACCTGTCATGAGAGAGGCAAGGCTTTGGCGTTGGTATTCGGGCCGCTTGCCTAGGCTCAGAGTCTTCATCATTCCAAGCTCATCATATAACTTCTTGGTGGGATCGGCGTAGCAAGGGAATGGACATTTTGTTTCCTTCTGCCACATGGAAATGAGAGCAGAGTTTCCGCATCCAACAATGGCGATGAAGGTTGGGGTGGGAAGTTGGAGGAGATCGGTTGGTGTGATGGAGGAGGTGAGGGTGCGGATGAATTCTTGACAGTTCTAAGAGACAATGGTTAACATTGAATTCATGTCGCATTATTAAGATAGAAGACCTACACCACAGAAGAAATGGCGGATAAAGATGACCAGAACTCGGCGCGCAACATTAGGTCCATTGTACAGATCCTTGAAGGGAACCGTCTTTCCATCAGAGTCCAACACGACCATTCCCTCAATCTTCTTCAATACTTCAATGGTTGGCAGCGTGTTGGTGGTATTGAGCTCGCCACTGAACTCTTCGGTGTTGTCAACTGCATCAGCATCATTCTGAGTGAGAGATCGGCGCGAGTTGTCTGTGTCAATGGATTGTTTTGGGAGGGGCGCGATAGTTGGAGTTGGTGCAGCAGAGGTTTCTGTGACGACGTGCTTTGGTTCATCCGATGTGACAGCAGGAGTTGTAGTCACTTCCTCCTTGACGGTGGAAGAGATCGCCATCTTCGGTCGCGACTGCTCTCACTTGTTTGATTTGGTTGGGTTGTTTGTGGTTCCGGTGGAAGGGATTACCCGCTCCGATATAAAAAGCCAAGAGGGCAAGAGAACCTTGGAGAACAGTCCCCACAATCACCACAAGGGCAATAATGAGGGGGGAGGAAAGATGTTTGAAGTGCTGATGCGCGAAACCAATTTGAGTCAGTTGAAGCCCAAAATCGGTGGTGGGTTGGGCTTGTTTTGAAGGTGAGGAGATGGAGGGATGGGCAGGGGTTCTTCTTCAACTCCAGGTCCTTTGAGTGAGCAGATTATTTTTACTGAGAGACTACTTCCCAACCCACAACAACAACGTCAAAAGTTGGAACTAGAATTTAGCATTTCTTTGTAAAGTCGGGTTCTTTGACTTTTCATGTGGGTTTTTTGCACAGTACATCTGGTCTGATGCGACCACAATGGCTGGGTTTTATGAGATAGTTGTCTCTGACGCTCAGCAGGAGTTACTACACCTGTTTCAGTACCGTTTGGAGCATCAGCAGCTACGAGCAGCAAGTACGGGCTAACCAATACGTCGGTGGCTTGTAAAGTTGCCCATTCTAAGCATTCTTGAACTGTTGGCCAGGGAAGAAAGACAACTTTAAACAACTTTACAGAGAAAGAACTAAAAGAGAGCCTCCTGATATCTTTTGGTCCCATATCAAGGTTCAGCCCGCCTTGGCAGGATTAGGACAGTTGTTGACTTCGTCTGATCGCTTTTCAATTTTTTTTCCTTCAGTGCATCAAAAGCTTCATTCTTTTTTTTCAATAGCAAATCTAATCGCTGCATCTTCTGATTTCTTCTCAGTATCTCGACTTTTCTATTGGTAAATGCCGTTTCAAAAGGGTCGAGACCATGGGATCCACTGTCAAATCAAGACCCTGTTTTCGCGTCAACATCCTGGAGACGATCCCAAACCAAGATCTTACGCTGACAAGCAAGTCCTCTTGATTTGACAGCCGAGATTGCCAGTTCCAACTTCTAGCTTTGCTTGCAGAACACGATAACATTTACGCCGTGCGATTCCGAGGAAACCAACTTCCATGAGCTCTCACTTGATTCCAAAGTTTGGGGCAGTAAGAGACCTGGTCGCTGCTCCGTACACTTGCATTTCTTGTCCTTCCGTAAATGCTCAGAATTTCAAAGATGTTGCCCAAGAGTATTTGGAAGAATTAATAACTTATTCTCCCGAACCGTCTCAAACAAATCATTTCAATTGTACTAGAACGTTCGCACGATGCCTAAATCATGTACTCACTGGCCGGATCACTGGACTTCCAATTCCTGGGAAGGGATGAAATTCTGGTCAGCACCACGTTTTATACACTCCTTTCTTGTCGTCAAGACTTCTCCTTCTCGTACTACCTGGAACGGCCCCCTGCATGCAATAGCACATTCTCCAAAGATGGTACGAATATCCAGGTCACATGAAATGTCCATCTTGAGATCATGCATGGCTGCCTGCTCAGGTTGTACCACAGTACTTCCGGCAGTGGCACAGAGACACCTCTTATCTCGATCGCTGTCGAAAGTGCCTATCAATTGTTGTATTCGTACGCAGGTACAAAGGCATATAGGCTCGAAGAGCAGGCACAAGTCAATCTATCTCTCCCTCTAGGGGCGCCATCGATATATATCTACCCATCATCATTTAATGGCATTCACGATCGATTAAATATGTCGCAACAAGACAGCGCTCTCTCGATTGCAGCAAGTGTCACTGGTATCCTCACATTTGTTGGCGCTGTAATCGCCGGTTTCTACGCCCGAGCAATCAGTCTCAGATCCGCGATAGACACTCAGGCTGAGGTATCATACGCCCTGGATCAGATTGAACTCCTGCATACGGAGACGACCATGTTGAACAACGCATACTTGGCCTCGCAGATTCGTCATCCTGAAAGAAAATATGGAACGGGCGACTTTAAGTATTTTCAAGGCCTTTACAAGCAGTCACTCGATAGATTACAAGACATGGATCGAGAATTACAACAGAGTATAGTTTCAGTTACCGGTGGTAATGATATGACCTACACCAAGGTATCTCGAGTCAAATCCGCAGCTCTCTGGATGGCTGCACGGGAGCGGATTCATAGAAGCATCGAGCAACGAAAAGGAGAGAGCCATCGCAGTTTTCAAATACAATTGGCAATGCTGTCAGCGTGAGTCTTTCCTAGTATGAGGAAGAATTTCCCCGCACTTCGAATGTTGACCTTGGCACTTAGAAAAATTGATGAGCTATCATATCATCAAAATCATCACAATGCAACTTGTAGTAAAATTGAAGTCGGAAGTCTTCGAAGGTATAACCCCTTTCCTTACTTCTCCAAACTCTTACCATCAATCATTTGCCCACGAGGGAGTGATGCATAAGCAAATGTACCAATATCTATTTGGAAATTGCTAACCAGCGTTCAATATCATAGCGTCGTACAAAGCAACCTTTTCCGACTCAAATCCAGTAATTTGACAGACTCAGCGCCTTACACAGCACAGAAAGCAGCCACTGCCCCAGATGAGGAACCGCTGTTGACTGAAATATCAAAGATAAGCTCTACCCCCCTGCTCGGTGGGGGGCCAGGCCGTCCTCTTGGCGAATACCTACCTATGAAAGAAGCCACACAATGACAACAGTCAAAACATGCACCACGACCACATTTCGGGAACCTGTTTAAACGCCATCCGGGATTCTTGGCCTGGAAAATCCCCAATTCCGACTTGACCGCCCGATTTCCAGAGGTCTTTGGAGGGGTCGATCAAAATGACCAGCTGCAGAATTGGCTGATCTGGTACAAATCTCGCATACATTGCAGAAAAATCCATGACAACTCACCATTTCACGCAACATTTCAAAGAAGAAAGGACAAGACATCATCGTTTATTTTTCGATGAACCAATTTCATTGGGCTCGTGTACAATCTTGGGGTCTAATTCAGCCTCATCGACTTCAGCTGAGTCCCTTTCGGGCTGCCGTGTCTTCAATAGTCCGGGGGTTCGGTTCCCACTAGAAAAGAAATAGTAGGAAAAGAGACGCCAATTGAATATTGGATTTATTTACTGAGGTTACTCCGGGGTTCCGGGAACTAACTTCTTTTCCCCATGAATTTCTAAATCTTTTGCAAAGCACCCGATCAATTGCGAAGGACTATTATTTTTTGAGTGTGTTTGTCAATTCATGAGGAATTGATGACGGGGAACCAAAGCACCTTGCAACTCGCCAGAAAGAGGATTTATGCCGCGATTCTCCTGGTTCTTTAATGCCACACAGGCACCGTAAGTACCCCATCTTAACTCTCAATTCCTCGCCTCGACTAATTCTTCTTTCTACAGATCCAAAAATGTCAAAGAAAACCCTCGAGAAACCCAAGGCGAAGAAGGGGAATTGAGCACCCCGACAAAATTCGATTCGATCGAGGACCTCTCCAAATCAGATGGCCCCTCATCATGGCTCACCTGGCTCCGAAAGGCAGCAGACCTGCAAAGAAAAAGTCGACAATCCTTTTACATCGACCCTCCCGTAATAGATATATGGAACTCCTCCTCCTCTTCCCTCACCAGCGACCCAGTCTCAAGACCAAGTACCACGGAACCATCATCCCCTAAAAAGGCAGCAAAAGTGAAGTCTTCAAACAACGAAACCCTCTACGACCCCTCCCTAGCATCAGAATACAACAAGGAAATCTTAGCCTACATCTCCACTGGCACGGTCCCAAAACCGAAATCCTCCCCCAAGAAATCCAGCAAACAGTCACAGAAAACAGTGCGTTTCGAACTCGAGGCTACCACAGCCAGTAAAAAAGAGGAGATAGTTCCAAAGCTGAACATGCAAAATTCGAGGATAATTTTTCAATCCTCACAATTGACAGTGATCCTCACACCGCCAGAAGAAGAAACACAGATCTCTACCCTGGGACCAGGATTGATCGAACGGACAGGCAGCAAAACACCTGCTCGGTATAAGTCTACAAGAGAAAGAGGAGGCGAGAGAAGGAATCCATTCCTCAGTATCCGCAACTACCGCCTCGGAAATGGGTCAGTGGATGGGATTCACACAAACACAAACACGAATACCATAACGCGAAACTTCCCAAATCGCTCATCCCCAAACCTCTCATACCCGCCCTTCCATCCAGGCGATTACCACAGCTTCAACCCTCACTTAAACACAGCTCAGAACCCAAGATTCTCGACTTCCTCTTTACATCCCACTTTGTCCCCTTACCATATTCCTCTCAACATCAATTCTCGTTCGAACGTCGCAAATCCTACACTTCTCCACCCGAACCCTCCACCGCAATATAACCCATACTTGATACCCAAATACGAACCCACACCAAGATACAACCCCCACCTCCTAACCCCACCTCCACCCTCCCTCCCCGACGCCCGACGAATAAAGAGACAGAACGAACTGAGGGAATTAAAGGAGCTGAGAGAATTCATGATTGAAGTCCTGAATCGAGAGGGTGGACAACTGAAGAAAGGGATTAGGGGGAAGATTATGGGACTTTACGGGATTGGGGATGGGGATCTTGAGGGTGGGTCTTTTGATGCGGGAACTGAGGATGTTGGTCAGACTGATGGAGGAAATGTCCGAGGATATGTGGATAGAAGAGAAGGGGGTGATGAAGGGCGAGTAAAGAGAGTCGACGAGGGTGTGGATTTCGGTTGTGAGAAAGAGGATTTGAGGAGTTTGGAGATGGTGTTTCGGGGGAGGTTTTCGGGGTCTTGGGATACGGGGAGTATGAGGGGCATGGTGTCGGTGTGAAGGTGTAAGTTCTGGGAGTGGAAGTGCCGTCGGGAGCGAAGTGAAAATTGGAGAAGGGGGGTGAGATTGTTGTTGTAATGAGAGATGTAGGTAATGGCTCGGAAAAACAGCATGAGACGAGAAATATCAATATACATACTTATGGTAATGGCGTAGAGGGATAGGAGAAATAGAAATAATATATCCCACCAGTCCCAGAAATAGAAAAAATTTGTACCTAGAAAGACTTGGAGCAAGATTCGTATAAATGTTCGAAAATTAGTATTGCGTGCGAACCGCGGTTGGCGTTCACTCTCAAGTCCCTGAGAAACGGGTTCCAAACAGCATCTTGCGTCCGTCATCCTAGGTGCAAGCCCAATTGAAGACGAATTGTTTTGATGTAAAAAGAAAAAATAGCGTATTGACTCAATAAATCATTAGCTCACAATATCGATAGAACTCTTTTCCTTTTATTCTGAAATTTGTTTTGCTATTGTATTGCAGACGCTGCTCGCTCGCTCCGTAGCTCAAAAGTATCCCAGCTACCAATACCGAACCCGTACCATTTCCAGCGATTCAAGGACGCAAACCGACTATCGCTCATTCCCATATTAACCTTGAACCCATCATCCCAGATCCCCCCAAAAAACGCCGTCGTATCGCATGCTCCCATCGCAATAGTTCAGTATAATACATATCCCTCTCCGCCATAACGGTTCCATTTCGAGAACCCGTGATTGGTCCAAAATAATCAGACCACGATCATGACAGCCCGACGTTCCACCCCAAGCACAATACTGAGAGCCTTCCTCATGATGAAGAGGTGAAGGAAGTTCTCTAACGGAAGCAGTTGAATCCGCAAAGTCTCATTCTCCAAATTGGACGATGGACACCATGTCTATCAGCAGTGACATTTCCACCGGCGCGACGACCACCGAATCCTTTGCTGTAGAAGAGAGGCATATTGTTTTGTTTTGCGTTTTTGATGAGATGAGGATTGTTTTTCAGGTGCGAGATAAACTATGTTGGTTTGAGGAAGTTGGTTTGTAGTTGTAGTGCGTTTTGATTTTGAAGTGATGCGTTTTAAGGTTGTAGATGTATGGAAGGTAGAGAACCAAAAAGACACAAGAGGGTATATATATATCTCTCCACCCCTCTCCCTCAAAGCCCAGCCACAATTTAAACATTCACTCCAAGGCCCATCCATCCAGCTCATCCCAGTCATCAAACCGCAAAACCCTATCAAAATCTTGGAATTTAGGGTGTTGGAATAACCAAACGCATACTGCATGACGTATCAGTCTTGGCTGACGGAATCAACTGTGGCGGTATGCGAGATGTGGCTGTGCACGTGATATCTTCATCATTCTTGACTTCTCCGCAGAAAGGCTTGGCGAAAAAGTACCACATGTCACACCGCTCTTATCCTAAATAAATCCCCTCAAGGAAGTATTAGGCGCGTTTAACCCCTCTTTTGAAACCTTTCAAAAAAGGATCATGTGTTCCGTCTCTTCATGTAAGTGTCCGAGACCTGCGACCTGCGGAAGTTTCCGAGATGGCGTTTGTAGATGCAATGCAAGGATGACATGTTTTTCTGGCCAACCTCAACCTCGGTTCATTTCGTTCACTCCTTCATCCTCTTCGCCGGTCTGGAATCATCTGGTAATCCACTTCTCTTCGTACCTGGTAAACTGCTCGTTCGAATGTCATTGTCGTCTTGACTTACTCTTCGATGGGGATATTCCGCTTTCATGCCTTCGAAACAGTTGGCTGAGACTTTATCACCCGTACTGAAGAATGGATGATTGAGGGCCTGTTGCGTTGTGAGACGTCTCTCGGGGTCGTATTCCAGCAATCCGCTCAGAAGCTTGTATCCTTCGGATCCGAGGGAAGCGTTTGATGAAGGGACGGAAGTCGCAGACTGTGAGTTGATGGTACTGTAATACCATTTTTCGAGATTGGAACCTCCGTTTTTGCTGTGTGAATGCCCGGAAAGAGTCTGTAATTGGGCATATTCTGGCATATTGACAAGATTTGGCCATTGATCCTTCCTTGGCAATCCCATGATTTCCACAATCTTCTGCATCTGATTTCGTTGAAATGGCACTGTCTTCTTGGAATCCATCTTGGCTTCTTCTCCTTTGAAAATGGGTCGAAGTGATAGTAACTCAGCAAAGATACATCCTATGGCCCACGTATCGATTGCTGGCGTGTAATGTCGAGATCCCAAAAGTAGTTCTGGAGCACGATACCAGATCGTGACCACTACTTTGTCACCATTAAATAATGGGTGAAGAGGTTTGTTGAAAAGACGTGCCAGGCCCAAATCCCCAACTTTCACTTCTCCTCCTGAAGTGACCATGATATTTGCCGGTTTGAGATCTCGATGAAGGACCCAGTTGGCGTGTAAATATTGACATCCATTCAAAAGTTGAAACATGATGCTTTTGACAGTGGCCGGTGGGATGGGATGTCGAGTTGGTTGAGTATGATGATGAATGATTTGGAGCAAATCATGTTCGGCATATTCAAAGACCATGAAAATGCACTTGTCTTCCAGAATAATCTCACATAGTCTGATTACATTCGTGTGACTAAGCTCGGAGCAAAGTGCCATTTCTCGAATTGCAGATTGTGAGATGCCAGTATATTGGATCTGTTCTCCCTCCTTGTCTATATTTTCTTGATCAGCGGTTACTCGACATGTCTTGGAGAACATCACGTACCCGGTTTGAACTTCTTGATGGCAAACTCCCCCGGCTGACCATGACGGCCAACCGCTTTGTAGACACGTCCATATGTTCCACTACTGATGAATCCGATGACCTTGTACCTGTCGATCACCCGAACCTTACTTTGGTATCCAACAGGTCCGATTCCTCTATCAGTTGGATCTGAGAAATGTCAGTAAGAATTCCCAAGAAAGTTGGAATAACAGACGAAATGGATGGTGGTTCTGATGAGTTCGACGATGTGGATACATGTTGATGAAAATAATGAGATTTATGATTTGACAACTCGTGTTGAGGTCGTTGGAGGAAAAAGCAAAAGAAGCGAGAAACTACAATAAAGACATGGTGTTCTTAAGACTCGAATGAAAGATGGGAAAGGTGGATAGAAGAAAGATGGGGTTCTCTACCATCAAAAGCTTGTTGCACACTCCTCTTTAAATTCTGTCTGTTCTGGGAAGCCGAGGAAGGAGCACCTCCGGAAGAGGGTGGGTTTGAAGCCAGGCTCATCACAGTCCTTTTCGAGTGAGAGGGGGGTTGATCCAAGTGCCCAAGTGCAGACCAGCAGGTGGATGCGCTGGGATGAGAGGGTCACGAAGCGGATGCGGCTATGAGTTACGACTTGGGGTGGTGTTCGTATGGGGCGCGGCTGCCACACAATTGGATCACCGTCAGCACCCGCAATCAAAGACAAGAATCTCACGGATTTGTCGGGATGCTAGCGTTGAATTTCTTGGCTCTCTGGGTGCAGGTGGCTTTTTGGGGTTGGATGAGTTTTGCCTTGGTTAGGTGACCGTATTTGGGGTTCATGCACACGCGAGCATTAGCAGGTGTAAGTGTAAGTTGGGGTGCCACGGGGATGCCGGGAAAGGAAAGCGAAAAGAACGAGTGAGAGTGAGGGGTGAGGGGTGAGGGGTGAGGGG
>LLCD01001219.1:0-12024 GCA_001414355.1 Hymenoscyphus salicellus
ATTACTAGCGTTGTTATTGTGTAGTAACTCAGAGTCGCGAAGAAAAACCCCGATTTCAGAGGGCGAGAAACGAACGCTTTGAACGCAGGTCCACGGGTCTGGCTGATGCTTTTAACAGCTTATCTGTAAAGGCTGGATGACGGTACGTATATGGCTTACTGGTAAATTGTAGCTCACTAGTACTGTATATAATAGCTTAAATCATAGCTTACCCACAACTCGTATTTTGGCCCCCAATTCTGCCTGGCTTACTCTTAGATTACTGGCGGCTTATCCGCAGTTTACTCGTTACTCCCCGCTAACCCATAGCTTATACATAGCTTATCCATAGCTTTTTCACAGCTCAATCACAAACACGAACCAAGATAATGATCACTAGCCTTTCACTAACCTTCAGTCTGTCGCTGAAATGTAGGGTAGGAATCGCTGAAGCACCCTGAGTAGTGATCGCTAAAATAAAGGGTGCTTAGCCCCGTAGGGGTTTCGCCCACCCCACCAAATAACACAGAAAGCAATTATAAAAGTTTCCCAAAAGAAAGAGCGTTTGGGGACTTCTCATATTTCCATAGGTTTTTTCATTACGGTATCTAGCTACGTCTCCTTCCCTCAAAATTTGGACTTTTACAATGCAAACGTAAACTCATTACCTTCATCGTGCCCGTACTATACGACAAATGTCTGGTCCACTTACTTCTTTCCGAAGAACGACATGATGGAACCTTGACCGGCCTTTCCGGCTGGTTTCTTCTTCGTAGCTGTAGAGGCTTGTGGTCTCGGCGTTGGCTTAGCAACAGGTTCGTCTTCGGAAAATGATTCCCATGCCATTTCCTCTTTGGTGACTAGAATTTTGTTAGCAACTTCTACTTCAAAAGTTATGATAGGGGGCATACCCAAATACCCCTCCTCATCCTTAACAGTCTTCTTCTTCATAACTCTCCTCTTACCACGTCTTCGTCCGCTACTAACAACAAGAGGTTCCTCCTTCTCCACTGACACGGACTTAGATTTCGCCTTTGGTGCTTCCTCCTCTTCTTCAGATTCAATAACCTTTGCAGTAGGAGCAGGTTCATCTTCATCATCATCCTCCATCATCTTTCGCAAAGCTTCTTCCCGTTCCTTCTTCTTTCTCCTATTACGATCAATTTCCTCCTTCGGGGGCGCAGGAACAAACGGTTCATCATCATCATCCGAGGAAACGACATCTTTCATAGGTGAGTCCTCTGCTGCACTAATAGCTGGAGAAGCCGCTGGACTATCCGTTCCTTCGCGTTTGGCTTTTGGCTTTGCTTTGGAGAAGGATTTAAAGAGACTTGAGCTCTCTTTCTTAAGGGTTGGGGGATTGGGCGTTGATTCTTTGCTTGAGGCTGATGAAGCTGTGGCTTTCGATTTTGAGGATTCTTTTGTCTTTCCTTTCCCGAAGAAGTCTTTTGCTGTTGAGGGTTGGGATTTGGGTTCTTCCTTTTTGGGAGCGGGCTTTGCTTCTGCAGGTTTTATTTTAGAGGGCAGGGGTTTGGACTGTGTGGCTGCGGGTGCGGGTGCTGGTGGTTTTTGGGTTGCTCGTCGTTTGGCGGAGGGGTTGGTTATTGTTCCGTATTTGGAGAGGGATTCGAGGGGGTCTTCGGAGGCGCAGAGTTCTTGTAGTTCTCGAGTTACGTCGGAGAGAATTTGGAGGTCTTTCAATGGATGGGGCTCGATGCTGTAGATGTGTATTGAGTTGGTTTGTTCATATTGGGAGCGTATTTCTAGGTACTGAGATTAGCAGTTTTCTGGCTGAGGGCAAACGCCTACTTACTCTCCAGGTCCTCCTCTCGAGTCAAGGTAATGCTCAATACAGAGCTCTCCCCCGTGCCTTGAACTTCCTCGGGTTGTGGCATTGAACTGCTCATGAATGGGCTGCTCTGCATATAATCATCCCCATCAACATCCTTTACCCCTCCAATTGTAGCTGGTATTGCCTCTTTCCGCTTTGTGCCGCTGACTAGATATGTCGCATGAACGGTCCCGGGTTTCTTCTGGTTTTGCTTCTTGTGGAAATCATAGAGCATTCTGGTAATTATTAGATTGGAAGATTTCGACATGGGTACAAGACGTACTCTTTCGCATCGTTGACATGGACTTTCAACACACGACTCAGCAGCCGGTAGGTGACCTAGGACATTGTTAGCGCTATACGGCATAAATCAGATCTAAGTTCCTTACCACTTTGTCCTCGGTCAATATACTCGCAGCCAGGTAGCTCTTGTAATCTGCCATTGTGTTGCTGGTCCGTTGTGGTGTTGTTGCTGTTTTTCGAGAGAAAGTCAGGGACCCTCACTGAAGCGGCGCGTCAGTCTACAGGGTGACGCGATTTCCACTTTACGCGACACCGGGCTCAACTTCTTTCACTACAGCCTTGTTGCCACAACCCGTCATCTTGGAGACTTGAACATACGCACGGAAATCTCCAGAACTGTCAGTGAAGAGTACCCACGTCTCCATTTTCATTCGTGCCTTTAAATATCACACGCCCATGGATTATTGATTCTCTGCGAACCATTCTGGATAAACAACCCTCGGCCTCTCTACTGACATCTACTGTACAAAATGAAGAATAAACTCCAAAAATACGATGCCTACGAGGTCTCGGATCCCACGGATTGGCTGGAAACCCCTCTGCGATCACTGTCTGCAGTTGACGCGGCTCTGCGATGTCAAGTCTGCAAAGACTTCTACACCACGCCCATGATCACATCCTGTTCGCACACATTCTGCTCACTCTGTATACGAAGATGTCTGAACAACGACGGGAAATGCCCTGCCTGCCGGACGACCGATCAAGAGTTGAAGTTGCGATTTAATGGGGTTATGGAGGATTTAGTGGAGGGATTCAAGAAAGCAAGACCAGAGGTATTTGCCTTTGCAACAAAACCAGTTGCGCCAGCTGAGGAGAAAACGCCGAAACGAAGAAGAGAGAAATCGCAAACAATTGAGGGGGACGAGGAACCATTGAGGAAAAGGACGAGGTCCACAAGGCAGACTCGATCGACGCAGGAAACTGTAATTGTTGATACGGACGAGGAGGATGCGGATTTTATACCTGGTATGTGATTTTCATTTGGGTGACATTTACTATGCTAACAATTTATTTCAGAAGATGGCTATGTACAATGTCCCATATGCTCGAAAACTGTCAAAGAAACCTCCATAAATTCCCATATCGACCGAGGATGCCCAGACGAACCCCCAAAATTCAAAGTCAGCAAAAAGACCTCGATATTACTAGCAAAAGGGAAGGCACCCGAAAAGCGACCTGAAAGATTAGCGCAACTACATTATGGAACAATGAAAGATAATGTTCTTCGAAAAAAGCTGGCGGAGCACAATCTTGTCACTTGTGGTACGAGACAAGAGATGCAGCGCAGATTTACAGAATGGGTGACCCTATGGAACGCCAATTGTGACGCTACCCACCCGAAGAGTAAAGCAGAATTGAGAAGCGAACTAGATGTTTGGGAACGAACTCAAGGGGCTCAGGCACAGCATTCCTCTTTGAATCCAAGAGCTCAGATTCGAAATAAAGAGTTCGATAGGGATGCGTGGTCGAATCAAAATGATGATTCGTTTAAGCAGTTGATTGTTGATGCGAGGAAGAAAGCGCAGGAGGCGAAAAGGCTCTTGGAATCTTGTCCGAAATCTCCTTCGGTCTCTCCCCGGGTCTCAAGTATGCTTGAAGCTCCTCGTTCGGATATATACAAACAACACATACGAGAAGTTGCCCAGGGGATATCATCAACTCAAGAATATGAGGAAAGATTGCGCCGAGATCGAGATGATTCCTTATCTCAGACGACTCCCATGTCAGAGATCCAGAATCCTATCCAGAATCCAGTCCTTGATAATCCTGATAATGGCAATTTCACCTATCAGGATCTCAGTCGTCAAGCGGAGCTATTCCGGGAGGATAATGAACGACGTGAAGGTGAAAGGAAAAATTCATTGCCCGTGAAACAGACTCAGGATACGAATCAGCGACAAACTCCCACCCGTATTGAATCATCTCCAGGGTTACGGAATGGAGGGGATGCCACCAACAATACGTATAACGGGAGATACAATCCATATCCTACCTCGGAAGAAATTACGAGATTTTATGAGCACCATCCTCTGCCTGGTACGAACACTCAGGCTCCCAATTCACCAAATGGGGCTGTTAGAGGTTTTCCAGGAATGACTCCGGGTCCAAATACCTCAAATGAATATCCTTCTCCTTCAAAATTTTCGTACGACTCTGGGGATGGGGCACCATATTATGGAGGGTTCCAATAATTCTACAATAACAAATTTACATTCATAGCCAGCTCATTACAGAACGGCTTGGTAATACCAACTCCCAATCTGTATCAACAACGCCGTGAAATACATGCCCTATGACTAAAAGTGATCTAAGATTGACCAATCATAAAGCCATTTCCTTCATCTTCTCTATGCTGTCTTCGAGATCCTCTTCCGTTTCCGCATTTGGTTCTTCTGACTTCTTCGCAGCTTCCTTTGCGGCTTGTTCCAATTCCAATAAAGAATCCAACTTTCGTTTCGTCTCGGCAGCCTCTTTTTCTTCTCTGGCTTCTCTCTCCTTTCGTTCTTTCTCTTCCACTTTCTCTCTTTCCTGTCGTTCCATGGCTTCTAGCTCACCGTCGACTTCGGTCTCATCCACAGCTGCAGCTCCTTGACCAACTTCAGCAATAACGTTGCCAACTTCATCAACCTGGCTCATTTGCTCTCGTAATTGATCAACCACATCATCAACTCTCTCTACACCTCCGACTGCCTTGTTGAGACTTGAAAGTGCATAGGTACTAGCCTCCATAACTCTGATCAACTCAACTTGATCAGCAGCTTGTTCGATTTTGCTAAACACTTCCTCCAATTGAGAAAGGGTAGCATGTCGTTTCGTAAGTGTCGTTTCCGCGAGTTTCTTTGACCGTAGAGCCGCAAGTGCCGCCACCCGATTTTTGCGTGTAACAGCCTCTTTCGCCGCGACCTCTGACTCCTCAACTCTCTTGGTCAAAACCTGAGTCTGGATATTGAGATCCTTGATCAAAGTCTTGAGTGAGACAATAGTAGTATCCTCCTCCGTAATCTCTTCCTTGTCGCCTGTAACACAAAGCTTCACGGTCTCCTGATCATACACCAAAACTCCCTTATCCCTTTGCAAAAACCTCAATAACACTTCGAAATCACTTTCGGAAAGTGCCTTCTCGCCCCCTAATAGATCTCCGAATCTGATCTTCATCTCTGCACGGGGAAACACTCTGTCGGCTCGCGATCTTATCCCCTCCGTCCTCGCCTCAAACTCATTCGCCGCTTCCTCAACATTAGATAGAATCACAAACTCTCCCACCGGCGGTTTATCCTCTCCGCTTACTCCTCCTCCCAGCCCTAGTAATCGGAACCCCCAGCCTACAACGGCCCAAGGTGAGATACTCCATCCTTTCTTTAGGTATACACCTTCTGTAGTGCGGAACTCAGGTTCTGGAATCCATTCATTTTTCGCGACGGCTTCACGGACTACGGACCCTAGTGCTAGGGGACGGCCCCATTCTTTGGTATCGAGGGCGCGAAAAAGAGAGGGCGATATGGAGAGGGAGAGGAGGTTGGGCGTTGGTGATGTGGAGGGAACGACGCCTGAAAGGGTTGCGGATTTCAGACCTCGGTGCCAGGCTGAGATATTGGCGGTGTAGCCATCTGGGTTTAGGGTTTGAAGTTGAAGAAAGTCGGAGTAGAGAGCTGCAAGACGGGCTCTGTAAAACATAAGTTAGCTGGGGATATTCTCTAGGTACGACGGCGTGGAGATAAAGAGGGGTGATGGTTTAGTTTGAGATGAGGAGACTCACTTGCGAAATTGTGGCTCGGTACTCTGCAGGAATTCCAGGAGCGAACTCATTTTGTATGAATCACATCTCACAATGGGGATGTCTCCGAGATTCGGTTGTGCATTTACTTGCGGCTCAAGACTTTGGTGTTGTTGTTGTCTTGCGATAAGCCGCTTATCTGAATGACGAGACCCGCATTTAGGCCATATATATGAGGCTTAAGAAGCCTCGTATTAAGGCATACATCGCATTCGCTTGGCTGAACCGCAATCGCTTACATCCAGACTCCCTTCTTCACTTGCACAACGAGGTTCTTCCGATTCCTTCGGTCTGTCATCTTTCCATTTTATACGGATTAACAAATGAACAAGGTTCTAAGAGGCTCTTTCGCATATGGGTCCTCTGTTTGAGTTCGATCTCGCTACCCTGGTTTGGAAATATCTCTTCAAAATGGAGACTGTGGATCGAGGGGCTGATCTGAGGACTTGAAGATTTAGTATAAGTATACCATCATCTCTGCTCTTGGAAGCTTTTGACATTAATTTTCACACCATCTGTTTTCAGATCCCTCTTTTCTTGCAATTTTCACTTGTTTTTGAGTTCGAGTCCAGCTCCAACATATACCTCTCACCACAACCTCTACTGCAATTCTTATTTACAAAGCACACCTTCATCGTCTCTCACAGAACACCATATCCCCTACAATAAACTCCCATCAACACCGAATTTCTCCCACCAAAAATGGCTTCCGACAAAACCCCCCTAAACAACGCAGCATACCTCCCCTCCCCAAAAGCCAAGCTCCTAAAAGTCGGCTCAGCCCAATACACCTCTCCCAAAGCCAACGAGATAGTCATCAAAAATGGTGCCGTGGCAATAAACCCCGTAGACTGGATGATGCAAACCCCCTCCGGTCCAATGGTCTACCCACATCTAAAATACCCCTTCGTCGTTGGCTCAGACGTAAGTTCAAACTCACATAGCACATCTTGTTGTGCTAGTCGTGTCGGGAGTTAGAGACTACTCTTTTCTACTCTTGAAATTTTCTTGAACAAGTTGACTAACCTAGAATAGGTAGCAGGCGAAGTCGTCGAGATCGGTTCCCTCGTCAAGACCTTCAAACCCGGCGACCGAGTCCTAGGGTTCGCCCTCGGTACAGCACCAAACCTCAAAACCCCACCCACAATAGCAGAAGGTGCCTTCCAAAATTACACCACCCTCCGCTCCCACCTCGTATCACCCATCCCCTCCTCCCTTTCCTACGAACAAGCAAGCGTCATCCCCCTCGGCCTCGCCACAGCAGCCTGCGGCCTCTTCCAAAAAGATCAACTAGCACTCAACCACCCCACCTCACCTCCATCCCCAAAAACCGAGGAGACCATTTTAATCTGGGGCGGCTCAACAAGTGTTGGTTGTAACGCAATCCAATTAGCTGTTTCGGCGGGTTATGAAGTCCTAACGACCTGCTCACCGAAAAACCTCGATTACGTCCGAAAACTAGGCGCAACCCAAGTTTTCGACTATAACTCCCCAACCGTCATCTCTGACCTGATCACTTCACTCAAAGGAAAAACCGTAGCAGGCGCACTCTCCATCGGTGCTGGTGGTGCAGATGCCTGTTTGGAAATCCTAGCAAATTGTAAAGGGAATAGGTTTATAGCTATGGCAACTTACCCGATGCCTCAGAAACCTCTGAAATCATTTGTGCTTTTGCAAACTGTACTCGGGTATCTGAGTTGGAATGTGGCGCATTGGTGTAAATGCCAGGTTAAAGATGTGAAGAGCAGGTTTATCTTTGCGACTACGCTTGCGGATAATGGGGTGGGTAAGATGGTTTTTGAGGACTTCCTTCCTAGGGCTTTGGAGGAGGGGGGGTTTGTTGCTAGTCCGGAGGCGATGGTTGTTGGGAGGGGGTTAGAGTTCGTGCAGGAGGGGTTTGAGGTTCAGAAGAGGGGGGTGTCGGCTAGGAAGGTGGTGGTCTCTTTGTGAACGGGAGTGGTGATGTGGTTGTTTTCGTTTTGCGGCAGGTGGCTCTAATATAGGTTATACCCTTCAATTGATCTCTCTCTCTTTCTCTCGCTGTACTCTTCGTGTATTTTGTCTTCTTCGTGGATCGATGTTTGAGATCCTCGGTCAAGTCAAGGAAGGACCAACCTCGACCTCAAATCTTGTCGAGACAAATTCTGAAGCTGAATTTGGGTTAGGAATAGTGCCTTCCCCTCTCATTTTCTCGACATGACCTTATGTATCACAAGGTAAAGGTAGGTTGGCAAGAGGGAAGGAGCGACTTTGAGTCTGGTCTTGGACGCGGTCTATCAGGGACTGCACAACCTAACTCGACACTCAGAACACTTCAAATATTCACAACACCACGTCATTCTCAAACCAAAGACATCATCTCATTAAACTTTCAACTTCAATTCCAACCCCATTCCAGTACTACCCTACGATATCATTCATTACCACGCAAAAAAGCAAGCAACCAACCAACCCCACATTTTCCTACCCCATGCTACGCCACATCAAACCCATCCATCCCTATTATCAAAACAAAGTAGAAAAATGGGAAAATATCCTTCCGAGAATCAACCTTCATATCAAAATCATGCTGACCCAGGGGTATAAAACGCCGTTTCGTGAATGCTCTCCCACAACATGCAAACTTCATCTCATCTAATCTCTCATCTCGGAAAAGAAAGAAAAAAATTAAAAAGTGAAGAAGGGAAGAAAAACCCAAACCCAAATGCACCCAAATCGTGATGAAATACGCAATGCATGACCACTCTCAACCCCGAGTCACCGAACGCTAATTTCTTCAACGCTCGCTCACTCTCTCATGTGTATCTTCCACATATCTCCATATATCTCCATCTCTCTTCACATCTCTTCTAGCCGATGCTCTATCAATGCTTAGAAAAGAGTCTGTCTTTACAGCGAAAGAAAAAATTCTTAAGAAGTTCAAACAGCCCGAGAACCCGATATAGTCATGGTTCAGAAAAAGTTCGGGAAACCTCTGGCAAACTGGTAGCCGAATTCGCTAGTCGAGTCTTCATCTGGTTCAACAAAATACCAACGAGGAAGGGTTTCGAAATGACATCGTCGCCTCCACTTTCGATAGCTGTCGCAATTTGATCGTCCCGGGCGTTGGCAGTCGTGACAATGATCTCAACGTGGCGTCTATATCTGCCCTCCTTCTCGAAGGCTCGGATTTGCCGACAGGCTGTAAGTCCATCCATAATAGGCATTTCCCAATCCATCAATATAATATCAATCTTATTTCCAGCAGAGTTTTCATGCCACAAGTCGCTCTTTGAAAGACACTCGAGGGCTTCCGCGCCATTATTGGCAACTTGAACCACGCAGCCAGCTTGGGTCAACTGCTTCGCAACAATTTTCTGGTTCAACTCGTTATCTTCAACAAGTAGAACGTGTATGTGGTTGCCAGTGTCGGCAGGGAACATCCCATCGATTGGTCCTGACAATGTCCTGACAGCCAATGGGAAATTCTGTTCGATGACTGCATTGTCGGTCTCTTCCGGTTCTGTTCGAGCGGCTTCGACATAGAAGGAGAAAGTACTGCCCACTCTAGGCTCTGAAGCAACGCCAATTTCTCCATTCATCTTTTCTGCCATCTTCTTAGCAACAAATAGTCCGAGTCCAGTTCCTCCATGTTGAATCGATGTCCTAGCACTAGCTTGCGCGAACCGGTTGAATAACTTTTGTCTTTCGTCGACAGTCATTCCAACACCGGTGTCTTTTACAGAAAGTGTCAAGTAGACCTTATCCGAATCAGGAGGCAAGTACTCTGCTGGAGGAGAGCCTTTTGCCTGGACATCTCGAGGAGCCCAATGAATTCCGGCGGGAAATGCCTCTCGCGGGTTCTTAGTCACTACTCCATATGTTACAGTGATATTTCGCTGTTCCTCATTACTGGTAAACTTGATAGAATTCGTCAAAAAATTCACCAACATTTGTGTAAAACGGGAAGAATCGCACAAGACCCAATCAACGTGGGCAGCGCTAAGCGATGGCTCCTGAACCATGGTGAGCTCAATATCGTGGACTTTGGTGTCGGATTCGAAAATTCGGACTGTCGACTCAACTACCCCAGGAAGCTGCATTGGTTGAGGTTTGATTGATATCAGCTCATGCTGAAGCTTGGATAGTGTAAGTAAATCGTCAACGATGCATTTTTGCAGCTTGGCAGCAGACATGATTGTCTTGGCCCATTCAACATTGCTCTGGAGGGTTTCGAAAAGCTCAGTGCGAGTGATTGTCTCGTGATCGACATTGACAAGAGACTTCGTAATCGTGTCGGCGCTTGTGTAGATTGCTGATAAAGGATTTCTCATCTCATGTGAGACCATATCCATGAAGTCCTCTTGGTTCTTCTTCGCTTCAGCAGCGGCGGCAGCTTTTCGAGCTTCCATCCTTTCTGCCCATTTGAGTGATGAGATATCCGATATGACAGTCATGACTGATCTCACTTTACCTTCTTCTACGTAAGGAAACGAATGTGACAAGATACAAGATGGTTCTGGCTCGCCCGATGGCGGAACGAATAACTTCTTCAAATGCATTTCGACAGAAACTGATGGCTCACCGTGGATTAGTTTTTGCCATGTCTCCATCGCTTGTGGAATATCGTCGTCAACATAAACCTCAAAGAATGAAGCATTCATTCTGCCATTATCTGCGTTGTCTTGGCCAGTAAGCTTAAAATACTGTTCATTTGCCCATATCGGAAGACCATCAATACCAGAATGTAGCATTCCGACTGACGCGTTCTGAGCCATAAATCTGATTTGCTTTTCGCTGTCTGCGAGTTCCTTCTTAAGACGGTCGGTTTTGTTCTTTGCATTCTCGATGTTAGAGATGGAGGCAGCGACAGACGTTACCATCGAAGCAATATCCCTCATAAATATCTGGTGATCGCCATCGATCGGTCGACGAGGGTTAACACCGACAATCAAATAGCCAAAGAGGTTCGCGCCACCAGAGATTGGAAGAATACTATAATGGTGACTTGGTTCGCCAAACCCTTGCCATTCGATACCTGCAAACTGCTCATCCACCGGAAGTGTCGTCACTGACCCTACATTACTGGCCTTCCTAATGGAATGACCTAGGCCGATGCCACCATTGATGTTGACTTCTTTAGCGGCCATTCTGTGACTAGGAGGGACGCCAATACTGCCACGAAGAACGAGGTGGGTGGAAGCAGGAACCTTTTCGTCGTCTACTTCGTACAAAAGAGCCATTGTAATGTCGACTTTGTTGGATTTGAGGAACGGAAGCACGAAGTCCTCAAGGGCCCATGTCTTTCGAGCTGCTGTTGCAGCCTCCATTCGACTAAACATCGCAGCTCGCCGATCACCAAGAATTTGCCGGGTAACTTCGTGGGTTGAATTCTGGAAACCAATGATCTCGCCATCGAGACCTTTGAGTGGGTTGAAGCTTCCTGAGAAATACGTTTCCTCGACGAGCCCGCCCCGCTCCACGAACACTTGGATATCAGTGACATTGACAGCCGATCCCGTGCGTTCTCCTTCTGCAAAGACAGCATGGATAGGGTTTACAATATCTGAGAAGCCCTTTGCAAAAGAGGAACCCATCAATTCCGGATGGGCCTTTCCACACAGAGGGGCGAAGGCGGCGTTATATATCGCAATTCTATCTGGTCCCCTGATGGAAGTTAGCGGGCGTCTTGCAATTCCCCCACTACGAGAACTTACATGTAGATACAGGAGGCCTGCGAATCTGTCAATGCCATTGTAACGTATAGTTGGCGGGCAAGATCCCATGTGTGTAGTGGACCCAGAGGTGTGTTTCCCCAGTTAACTCCAAGAAAGAATTTGATACTGCGAGGAAGCGATTAGGTTCTGCCAATTGTTACAAGTGCGATAAGGTGTTGCCAGATGAGGAATGGCATGGAAAAATAAGGTAATAGATGAAACATAAAGCGGTATCCTTACTGGTCTGTTGAGGGCAGGCGATGACACCAGGTTGGGTTGGAATTAAGTTTAGGTGGCTTGCTACCATCAACACTGCCATCTCTAGCGCCTTCCCCTCCGGTTTCAAGTCCTCGATCTAGTGGTGGTTCATCCGACATCTTGACAGTCGGTTGACACTAGACTAGCAGGGAGATGTTGACGGCTGCTTGCAGGTTGTTGTG